>JXXA01008919.1:0-12974 GCA_000956255.1 Anopheles punctulatus | reverse complement strand
GTGATAGCTTTCTTTGCGTTTACCAGAAACAAAATTAGATGCAGACTTGTGTAATGCTGCTGCCCGACTGAACTGGCGCGTTTTGCACCAGCAAGCATAAGCATGTGGCGTTTTCGTTCTCGTCATCGTTCTCAACCTGCAACGGGTCGGAAACGCATGAAATCACATAGAATTCATGTAGAATGAAATGACACACACAAACGCGCACACCCGCCACCCTTTGGCCACCGAACCAGCAAAAAGTGTATCGGAATTTTCAATTAAAGCCCGCGTGACGAAATCCCAAACGGCCCCGGCTTACGGGTGCAGCATTTGCGAACCGAACTTACCTGCCCTGGCAGCCACAAGCTTCCACACAATAGATGATCCACAAAAGCATCGCACGGTGGCACCCGTGGCCCTGTCAGCATTGCTTTTTAAATGAGCCTGAAGTTCAGCCAGCGTGCGATACATCACAAATTACACACTCATCATGCTAGCATCATTTCGTGCATCCCAAGCGCGACCGTAAACTGTCGTCGTCCGTCACCAGCGCCACAACCGTCGCCAACCGTGCCAGCCAACCACCACTGCAATCGTTGTGACGTTGGTGTATTCACTCATTCACACTCATATTTGCAGAAGCGCCAGATTAGCTTCATTGTGTGGCTTACGTACTCCAAAAGCTTGCAAAAGGTTTGTTAGAACGCGCTTGCGGTTATGCGGGATCTTTTGTTCCATTTTTGGTAAAATGAATTTATTAGACACATCATTAGTTTCGCATTGCCATTGGCATGATCATACTAGCGGGAGCGAAAATCGAACCAGCAAAAAGGCGCAACGTACATAGGCTAAAATAAGCTCCAAACATTGCTTATATTACACAAAGCGTTGGCCACCACAATTGCAGGTCAATTGTTACTCTACTAGAAATAGATGCATCTGAATAATAATAAAGCTGCCGCAGCAAAACATGCTCTTTCTATCAGTAGCTCCCCATCGTAACGTCACTTGGTCGCGAGCATGTTCCGCTCTGGTAGGCACAGCAACATTATGCACCCACATTGGGGGATATGCGACATGGAGCTGAAGGAAGGAAAAGGGAAGGGGGGGGGGAGTGAGGAGACGTGCAATTGTTGTTCGTTAAATTTTCCAACCATCACAACTCACGGTAAAAGTGAAAGGCTAGCTAAAGTAAAAGTTTAATGCATCCACGAAATACGAATGAGTTACCATTAAGAACAAACAACTTTTCAGATAAAGGTCCCATTTTTACCACATGTAACTTCGATCTAGTCGTCCTTGCCACTATGGACTTCAATTTTGCCACTTCTCCAGTAGCAGTTTATTGATAGCTTTAACTATACACTGCACGTAAGTTGTGCCGCATAATAAGAACACTAAACGACTAACGTATGCCCCATGATGATAAAATAATGGAAAATAAGCGCAACCCCTGCCTCACTCAATCTATCTCAATGATGGTACTGCCAGTAGCTGTATTCGCCGCGCTCGCATCGTGCTCAGCTGATTGCACTGATTTGCTACCTGCTTTGGACAAGAACTGGCTAATGAGACTGTTTTTCGTCGACTGATTAATCGCCTGACCGCGGGGAACGGACATAAGCAGTTGCACGCGTTTTTTAGATTTCTGTTTCGTCGCGCAATCGCCAGCGTTTTTCGCTTTTGCCGCCGCCGCCGCCGTCGCCGCCGTCGCCGTCGCCGTCGCTGCCCCCTTCACAGTATCTTTGTCCTTGCCGTTCGACGGTTTTTCGTGCTTGGGCGCTTCCGGTTCGCTTTGTTGTTCGTGTTTGTTTTCCACAATAGCTAATCCCTTCATTCGTTCGTCATTAGTTAATACCTTGGCAAACTTTGTAATCGTGCCCAGCACCTCTGGCGAAGTTGCAGTGCCGTTGGTTGTTACCTTCGCAGAACAGCTTTTGTCCTCCTTGTTAGTACCGTCGGCCTTGGCCGTGGACGCAGCTAGTACAGTTTCCGTATCGTCCTCCTTCGCCGCCGTGATCCTTTTCTCCGGTTTCGTCGGCTTATTTTTCTCCAAATGATACTTCCAACTGTTGGGCAACACCAACTCCGTCAGATCGTGCTGCTTCAAAACGCTCTCTTCTACCGTCCAGCATAGCTTGCCCATCATGGGTCCCTCCAGCTGACACGGGCCCCAATTGGCAATATCTTTAATTTTGGTCCGAATGCTTTCCAAACTAAACTCCACCGAATCATTGTTGCTGGACCAAAATGCGCTAAACTCACGGACCAAAAATTTACGATTGTTCACATTACCATGCACCAATCGCGCCAGATCGCCTACCGCGTCGTCCGTTATCTTCACCTTTTTGGGGACGGGTTTCTCGTTATCATTGAGCGGCGACGTTTCGGCTGCATCGTGATCGCCCCCATTCCCGGTCACTGACGGCCGTGTAAATGAGATCGGCTCGTCCGGATTGTAGAGCATAGCGCGTTCGTTTAACATTTTCAAAATGATAGCAGAACACTCGGACCGTTTCTCCTCGTTTGCATCCTCGCTGATAACGTTCGACCAGATGCAACCGATCAGCCTGGGCTTAATTTTCTCCGTTTTCTTTTTCATCTCAGCCACAAATTCTTGCTGCATTATTTTCAGCTTTGCTTTCTGCGCTTCCGGACTGTTATCCTCCAGCTCGCCTTCCTCTTCCGCGTGCAACTCTTCATCGCTCAAGTGACCGTGAGGTACGAAGAATTCGTTATCAACCTCATACTCTTCCTCCGGGTCCACGTCCTTTTCGTCGTCGCTACCATGCAGAGACTCTCCGGGTTCTTCCTCCTCCCACTCGTCATCAGAGTCCACTTCATAATCGAAAAATTTCTAAAACAAAAAAAAAGAGTAAACCCCATCAGAGCACACCATGCTTCTCCAAATCGAAACCAAATGCTTACCGTGTCCTGAGCGAACGGTCGGCGTGCTTTGATCTGTGTGCTAACTTTACGCCACGTTCCCCTGTACGGGGGTCGCCGGTTTTCTTCAAACAAGAAAAACTTCGTTCTGAACGTTTGCTTCATCTTGCTGGGATCCTCCTCGATCTGATGACACACATTTTCGTCTAAAACCAAAAAATAACATGAACAATATCATTCACCTTTCTATCAGCGCAACCTGTTCCATTCCGTAACCTTACCGACAATCATAATTTCATCCTTTTCGTCTTCCTCTTCCACGATCCACGTGCGGCCAGTTTTTATCGGCTTATGAGCGTCTCGCCTTAGCAGCTCAAGATAAAGCGGAGCGGAATCATTTGATTGTTTTCCCGTGGCTTGGTTTTCCACTATTTTCTCCAACGCATTCCGCTGTATGGGATCGAGAATGCGTCGAATTACCGGGGCCAGTCTCATATCGCCTTTAACGCAAAATGGCATAAATCTTTGCTGCGTCAAAACTGTTCCGGGTGCTGCACTCCCACCGAGCACGGATTCCACGGAATTTTCATCATCGGAAGCCTTCAAGCCGTTTCCGACCGCCGGTTTCTTCACGAAAAAGCTCGTGAACGCCTGGGAAACTTTCTGCTTCCGTTTTTCCTCCGCTTCCTTCTCTTCTTCTTTGCGCTTTCGCTCCTCTTCCCGCTGTTCTTCTTTCTTGCGACGTTCTTCCTCTTTCGCGCGTTTTTCCTCATTTTTCAGCTCCATCTCCGCCTGCCGTTTCTTTTCCTTCTCTTCGCGTTCCTTGCGCTTCTGTTCTTCCTTTTCCTCGCGCTCTTTGCGTTTCTGCTCTTCTTTTTCTTCGCGATCCTTGCGCTTCAGTTCCTCCTTCTCCTCCCGCTCCTTGCGCCGCTGTTCTTCCTTTTGCTCGCGCTCCTTTTTCCGCTGTCGCTCCTGTTCTTCTTTTTCGCGAGCTTTCTCGTCACGCTCCTCCTGCAGCTTTCGACGCTTTTCCTGCTTTTCTTGTTGCTTCAGTGTCCGCTTTCTTTCGTACTCCTGCCGTCGAGCGATTTGCTTTGGGGTCAGTTTTCGGGCCTTACTTTCAGCTTCTGACGGTACGATCTTCGAGTTGGGAGTACATAACATGTAAATATCTTCATCACTGGTATCGGCCTCGAAAGACGTGTTCACATCTTTTTCCGGGGGTTCGTCACCCTTTTCGGATACCGCAATGGCCGACGACGCTGGTTTGCTGGAAATCCCTTTATCATCCTCGGACGAAATCGATTCCTCAGTATTGTTGTCCTCTTTGTCAGATTGCTCTGATTTTATCGAAGAATCGCTTTCGTTAGACGGTTCTTCAGCCAAGGTTGTAGTTGTTTCAGTCGTTTCCAATGTCGGGGTTTTTTGCTCTTCCGATTTCTGATCTTGGTCAATGATTGTTGCCTCATCTGCCCTTGTACGGTCGATAGTACCATTTCCAATCGTCTTGCCGGGCGACTTTTCTTGAGGATTCGCCTGTAATGTTAAAGTCTCCGGCTGCGATTCATTTTTATCGATATCCTTGGCTGTAGCACCAGTGGTCGTATCGGCTCCAGTATCTTCCGAGAGATCTGAATCGTCTAAAACAATAGAATCACTCGTGTTGGTGTTCTTATTCAGCGATTCTGCGTGAATTTGTTTTTTCTTGGAGGTCGGTTTCGCCTTTTCCGAAGCCGAGCGTTTACGTTTTCCGACGGGAAGTTTTATAAATATTTTCGGTGATGCTACGTTTTTCGCACCGGCTTTATGTGGCTTTGTTTTGTTTGTTTTCTTCGAAACAACATTTTTGCTGCTGTTTGCCGGTGCATCAGACGATGTGTTTTCATCGGAAGAAAGATTTATCACTCCAGCTCCAACCGTCTTCCCACTTTCGGCAGTCGACAGGGACGTAACATTCTCTTTCACTTCCGAAATGCGTCCCGCCTTGGCTACATGTCCCAATTCCGAGCCTTCCGTGGATGGTTTCCTCTTGCGCGTTTCTGTTGGTTCTTCTACCGTCTTTGCAGCTGTTGACAGAATTTGGAACGGCAATCGACTTTGCTTCAATTTACGAGTACTTGATCCCGGCGATAGTTTCGAGCCATCCAGCGGCAGCACAACGCTAGCTGTGTCCATTATTGTCACTTGTTGAAACAATTGAATTCGTTGTAGATCCAGCAAAGACGGCGCTACCTCATTTGTCAACAGTGCGATCAGCCTAGGGCAGCATACACATTGAATTTACGCAACAACTGAATGTTCCGTTCACTAGAAACACTTCATCAATCTTAGAATTTACTTCATTTATCCGGATACAGGCAACCTTAATTTACACAA
This sequence comes from Anopheles punctulatus, assembly GCA_000956255.1. Lineage (NCBI taxonomy): Eukaryota > Metazoa > Arthropoda > Insecta > Diptera > Culicidae > Anopheles > Anopheles punctulatus. The sequence goes on along the minus strand of JXXA01008919.1, from coordinate 7,730 downwards.
GTTTATGATGTATTTCTTTAGAATAGTTCCACTACTTTCACGATTCGTCGTGAGCCAAGCACAACAGCCTTTGAATTGCGCTCTCTTTGACACTCAAAAGCGCGCGATCTATCAACACAGCTTTTTGACAGAATTTCCCTAGCACAAGGTACTCACAACCACACACTTTTCGAGATACCAAATGAACCTGACAATGCGACATAAATTTGTTTATTATTTTGATACAAGCAAAATAATCATTCCTCCATTCGTTGATTCGCTTTACTCCACGCAATATGTTCTAGATAATATCATGGATTACACAACCTAACCAGCATCATGATGCGCTGGAAAAGGACATCAAGAACTCAGGCAAGGTTGCTACAGCGTGCAAAGCCGTGCCTGGAATTGGGTTAAAAAGTTCTTTGGCCATTGCAAGGTAGCATGCATACATCTGTCACTGTCAGCTTGCTAAACTGTGAATCGGAAAAATAAGCTTTGCGCCAACAAACTGTATCGTACTTTTCCCCATTTTATTGTATTAAGTCATTTTAAACTGTGCCCAAACTTCCTCTATAAAGCTGCGCGATCCCCCAACGTAATTATCGTCATTAAGGTAGCATTTCTGTGATTTGTCCACTTGTTTTGGTTGTCGTTAAAAGTGTCGTGTCCTTTCGCTGTACGAATTGGTGTGCAATACATATACGAAGGTAGGTATTTTACATCGCAAATCTTGGCAAAATATTGAATGAAGCGCGCAATGTGTACTTTTTATACTTCGCTTCCAGGTTCCCTACGCAAAAGTTCAATGAGTAAGATGACTAAAAACAAACTCAATCTAACGTTGCCGCCTGGCTCAGTGGATGTACCCGCTGGACAGCAGACAACGCCAACACCCTCCTTCAAAACGCCATCCGGTACGGAGTACGTGATTGGCAAACACAATCTCTTGGGCAAGGCAAAGAATAGCATCGATGCGCTCACCGAAACACTGGAGGAACTCGAGATGGAAGAAAGCGCTCGCAAACGGATCAAGGTGTTCCTCAGCCAGAAGGAAAAGATCGGCGAGCTTTGCGACGAGGACTTGGAGAAGCTTGGAGAGCTGGGCTCCGGTAATGGAGGGGTCGTCATGAAAGTTCGTCACATTCCTACCCAACTTATAATGGCGCGCAAATTAATACACCTGGAGGTGAAGCCCTCGATCAAGAAGCAGATCATCCGCGAGCTGAAAGTGTTGCATGAGTGCAACTTTCCGCACATTGTCGGATTTTACGGAGCGTTTTACAGCGACGGGGAGATTAGCATCTGCATGGAGTACATGGATGGAGGATCACTGGATCTTATTTTAAAGAGAGCGGGCCGAATCCCGGAGGCGATCCTAGCCAAAATAACGTCCGCTGTTTTGAAAGGGCTAAGCTACCTGCGCGATAAGCATGCAATCATGCACAGGGACGTGAAGCCAAGCAACATCCTCGTGAACAGTAGTGGGGAGATCAAAATTTGTGATTTCGGTGTGTCTGGACAGCTGATCGATTCCATGGCTAATTCGTTTGTAGGAACCCGCAGCTATATGTCGGTATGTGCTCAACATCCCCATGTTAACAACAAAATGGTCGACTTCACAAATTCATCCAAATCTATCAATATTCTTTTCCAGCCTGAACGCCTGCAAGGAACACACTACTCCGTTCAATCCGACATTTGGTCGCTGGGGCTCTCGTTGGTTGAAATGGCCATTGGAATGTATCCCATACCGCCACCGGATGCGAAAACGCTGGATTTAATTTTACAGGAACGGGGCGACGATAGCTCCCCAGGGCAAAGCATAATCGAACCGAAACCGATGGCCATTTTCGAGCTGCTCGATTACATCGTAAATGAACCGCCGCCAAGGTTGGAACACAACTCTTTCACGGATCGGTTCAAAAACTTTGTCGACCTGTGCCTCAAGAAAAACCCCGAAGAGCGGGCCGATTTGAAAACATTGATGGTAAGGTTAACTGATGCGCACTGAATGAAAATGTTTACGAAGTGGCATTGACGCGACCCGTTTATTGCAGAACCACGAGTGGATTAAAAACATCGAAACCGAAGACGTCGACATAGCCGGATGGGTATGCAAAACGATGGACCTGGCACCGTCGACACCGAAACGGAATGCTTCGCCGTTCGCAAATTAAACACTGTTTAAAGTAGCTTCCACACTTTCCCATCTACTCATTGGAGCTGTTGAACAAAAACATTGCACTGATGTATTTTGAGCGATCGACTGTAGAAAGAAAACCGGATTCACCATCGGGTGAGTTTGGAATTTGGAAACAATTCTTTTTTTAGTGCAATTTGAATTGTTTTATTTTAACCGATGCAAATCGCTTACATGTGTACAAGGCTTACTTTATTTTATTTGTTTGATGATTGTATATTATTCAGTTTGTTTTTGTTTTTTTTTGCGATACAATCTGAATAGATAAGAGTAAAATCAATTTTTATTTACGATTATTATCAGATACAATAAACATAAATTGCACTGAAATCAAATGCAGCATTTAAAAAGATTGCCATAAATTCAAAAGCAACTCGCAGGCACGCAAGCAGCCCGCTACTAAACACATATTGTATGTTTCCACGAAGCGGAGCCAGCTGTAAATGGTTTCCAACAATATAAGTACCAAAAGCCAGAAACAAAGCACGAAAAGATTACAAATCGGAATAGCTCATGAATGCGTAAAATAGGTTTAACCTAATGATCCAAAGAGCGGATTCAGTTTATGTTGTCTGATATGTGAATGGAGAGAATGAACAATTTATTGTCTCATACATACGAGGGCCGAGACTCGGGAATGTAATTGTTTCGGATATAGTTTAACCATTGTATCGATCGATCGTTTCACAGCAACTCAAACGCAAATGAGTTTAAATGAATCTGCAGCAGCAGCTTTTTATTGCACTCTTAAAACTGCAATGTAAATTAAGTAAATATAGTGTGTCCCTCTTGAAAGGCCGCCAACCAATCTATGATATTAAACTTAAAAAATGATAAAATATATGCATACATTTAAGATAAAAACATACATATATACCTATATATTTACACCACATTTCTGCTATCTAGAAATTGATGTTGGTGAAAAAAATGATTGTAAAAAGCTTCAGATAGAAAAAAAAACAAACAAACAAATAAACCTTTTTAGTGTATCTCTATCAATAAACGTGACACTTTTGCCTGATATATTTACATCACACGACCCTCCATCATTTCGCATTGCTTGGGCGTCATTACATCGAGAAGGCACATAAATTATATGATTTTTCCTGCATCAGGAAGTGATGCGTTTTATTAGTCGCTTATTGCAGATCGCGCATTTTTCCATCAAATGTAGCCGGAAATGCAACGATGTTTTCAACAGGTAGAATCCAATCCTGTGTTTCCGCGTGATGTTGGTGTAGTATAGTTTAAGTGTTTCTATGTTTTATTTTGAAAACATAAAAAAGGGTGCTAGGAAACCGAGGTTGGACATACTGGAACTGATTTCGGGTCAAACAAAGTTATGATAAACAGAGCCTACTTGATCGCGTTTAAACTAAAAGCTTCACCATGTCACACGGCGCGATTTATATCAAACGGCGCGAAACAATCAGCCTAATGTAGTTACTCTTTTTTTTTTAATAAATATTTTTTCCACAAAGGGCTCGCGAGAAAAGCTATTTTTTCATTTTGGGTTTTGTTTTCCTAAAAGTGTTTTTTTGTTTTGCTTTGTTCTAGGAAGGGTAATAATCGAAAGGTGTAACGCCTAGCAGGATAGTATCAAAAGCTTAACAATCTACCTAACCGTCGATACTGTTTGTTGCAAAAAGTAACCATCGTTTTGGTCGTATTCACAGCACGCTACTTATTGTGTGCCATTAGCCAACGCTTCGACGGTGGAAACAGGGGTCAGGGTAAAAGCAATGGCTTGAAGTAGGCACGACAAAATATGGCCGTCGATGAGGGGGGTAGGTCTTGGCTGCGGTAAAATGTGTTACATTCCTTCATGGTAAGCTTTTCGAACACAGCCGCGTACTGACGATGAAACGAGATGAGATCGATATGGGCGCGGCCTATCTCGACGAACGCCAGGAACAGCATATCGCGATAGATCGAGTGCGTCCGATCGACACCTCGGTGCTGCAGCTTCTGCCTTTCATTAGCTAACCGTTTGACGGGCGTAAGTAGATCGTTGCAGCGAATCGAAGCAATCACTTGCTGCATCACACTAGTGGTGCACACGGTGCGAGGAAAATGGGAAACACGAATCAGCTGGCTTGGCCAAAAAGGATTGTGCGTATGTAAAATTAAAAAAAAAACAAAAACAACAACTTACGTTCGGTTGATCGACGTTTGATCTGTGAGTAGAGCCTTCAGTAGTGTACTATCCGGTTGGTTCTGACGCCACAGCATGTACATCGCCGGGCCCGCCTCGGAATGAAGCCGTGGATTATCCCACAAACAGTGCACGGTTACAGATTTCACATTACTCAACGGGTCCGCCTTTTCGTCCTCCTGAGGGGGTGAGTGAGATGAGACGAGAGAGAGAGAGAAAGGAGCAGTTACACTCGTTTGCTATCCACGAGATCGCACGAATGCTAGCCACAAACAAACCTGCTTGGGAAGGACAAGATTCGGCAGATGGGTGCTAACGTCTATTCGCTCCATGAACCACATCAGGTTCCAGTAGATGATGGGATGCTCCTCCACGAATTTCCCTTTCGTAAGCGCCAGATCTCCCTCCTCGCTCAGGATGTTTTCCAGCTCTTTGCGTAAAACTAGTGGATTCAAGTATGGCACACTGATTATGTCATGCTGATACTGCGATGAACGCTGCGATGAAGGCTTATCGTCCGCGGGAAGGTTTTGCTCTTCGGAAACGATCTGCACATTCAGGAATGGCACCGTCACCTTGCCGCACGCGTGACAGGTGGTGTTCAGGTTGGAATCTTCCGCCGACCATCCGGCCATAACGTCTTCGTCGTACAGCAAGACGGAACAATTGTGACACTGCGAGCACGATGTTATTTGAATAACAAAGTCCGCAACATTCGTCTCCGACATCTGCAAATAGCGATTCAGTTGTGTTAGAAAACGCACCGTACGCCAATTCCAATCCAGCTACGAGGCATACCTCTGGCACTACGGGATAAATGTTGTCTGGCAATGTCGGATACGTGTTCAAGCTGCTAGTGGACGTCGCGTTTTCACCCAAAGGAACCAGATTGTTATAACTAGATTTGCGTGATTCACTGAACCGACCCCAGAGGTCAAACTCGCTCGACACGCGCCGCGAACGATTACCATTGGAGGCTGCCGCAGCCGCCCCCCCGCCGCATCGTCGTGATGCAGTAGATCGTTTTCCGAACCATGGCCGTCTCGCTCTAAGGAACCATTCAGATTGCAGCCGGTCTTCACCGGTGTCGAATTGGCGGAAATTGCTTCCTTAATGTCGTCCAACTTTTTCGCGACGGAGCTCGCGGCGTTTTTTATGCTGCTCAGACCGCTCTGTAGAATTTCGTTCGACTTTTTGCCGGTTAAACTGGGGCTGTTTGGAAAGAAACGAAATGCGCAGTATGTGATAAAAAAACACCCCGATCAACAAACTATACCGAACGAATGAACGAACGATTTAGAGCTCAACTTGTATGCGCAGTGACATATGAGGAAACAAAAACGAAAACTTACCTTATACTAGAAATATTCTCTATCATGTTCGTGGATAGCGACTTCAAGTCTTTTTTCATTGACATACGTGCAGGTGAGTAACGGCTACAACGGGGGGACGGGGATGTTTGGGATATGGAAAAATAACGAAAAACAAAACAAAACTCATTCTACGACATTCAAATGATTAGAGGAAATGATCAAATCGAAACTACAACAATTTCAGATGGTACACATTCGGCAATTGACGATAAAATATAAGTTATGCCTTTAAATTTTTAACCCTTCAACATAAACATACGCATGCGATGGTAGCTTGTTGCGAATGTTCAGAAAGAATTTAACAAAAATATATATATATACATATATTTCACTCACCCGAAGTTGAACTTCAACGTCGATCCCAAGCTTCCGAAGCCTGATGTTACGGCACTAGTCATAGGCATTGTTTCCGACCGTTGCATGCTTTTGTTCAGTTGCGTTGAATCGTCAAAGGTCGCTGATCGCTGTCCTTTGAACAAAATCGGTTGGTCGGTGTATATGGTGGAATTGCTGCTGCTTGGGTTTTGCTCCAACGCCTTCTTTGACGATTCGCGATTGGCTTCTACCTCATCAGAGTCGTTATCATTTAGCGCTCCCAGAGGATCATCTTGCGTGACAACTGTACGGGGGGATATTCTAAAAGAAAATTGAATAGTATTTTTTTAGAATGCATGCACACCGGCCACGTTTCATTGCACCCCGCTAAAGCTTACTTTGTGGGACTGCCCTTTGCATTCGGTCCTTTGGGGTCATCTTCCGGTACCTCCTCCTGAAGGCTGCTGTTGCTCTCCTTGTCCTGGAAGTCAAGTGCCCGCTTCGCTTTCATGTCCCCGCCATTTTGGCGCTGCAGTTTGTCAATGAATTTCGAATCTCCGGCAAAACTGTCAGCCCTCGCCAGCATGCGCGGACTTAGATCGCAAGAGTTTGACGAGGGCGACTTTTTGTATGTCGGTTTTACATCCTTTCCGCCGCCGCTACCACCACCGGCCGCTCCAGCGTTACCCTGCAGCTTGTGATGGTGCGAGCCTTCGCCACTTATTAACAAACCAGCGCTGGACAGTACGTCGGACGATTCTTGGTGGGCCGTTGAGGTCGTTTGTCGAACGATAGCGCCCAAACGTCCCCGCAGCTTGTCGAACGCGGCGAAATCCAACATTGTCCCGGTGCTTTGCTGTTCTGCCTGCGAATATCCCGAATCGAGGCTGGTACGGGATGCTCCGTCGACCGATTCCAATGCACCGCCTACTAGATTGTTTTCGTGCGACAGTGAGCGTCGCCGGCGATCGGCGAGCTTTTTACCGGCGCGTTTGAAATGAGCCGCCCCGAGCACAATATTGCGCAACCGATTCCAGCGCATCTGCGACGAAAGGATCGAGTCCGATGGCCACTGTGCCTCCAGCACGCATCGATTGTAAACACCGTACGTAAGCGCATTCGGTTGGATGCCCGACCGTTTCATCAGGTAGTGCAACCGTACGGCCAGCACGGGCAGATTGTGCAAACCGCACAGCTGCATCATGATGCGATAGCAAACCTCATCGCACGGTACCTTCAACTTGCACGCCTTACTAAGCACATCGTAGGCCGCCTTCAACACCGTATGCTCCCGGCCGGAGTTTTCCGATATCAAGCTGGGCAGTACGATGAAGTAGATGGAGTAGCAGGTGGCGAGCAAATGTTTCGCCCACAGCTCCGGATTGCCCTGATGCTTGCGCGCCAACTTCTGTGCCGTCTTGATCTCATGCTTCGTGCGCCGAGCCATTGGCGACCCCGGCGCTAAGCTGCTGTGATGTTGCATCACATTTTCCAGCCCACTTCGTCGCGTTTGCTTCAACAGCGTCGGGTTGAGTGTGAAGGAATTGTAGGCAAACGCTTGAACTTGATCCGGCAATCCCGGCTGACATTCCGGGGGCAGAATGAACTTGGTCCGTTCACTGCTCTGCCCGGCGTCCCACTCGATAAGCTTCACTTCCGTCGGCGAATCCTCGTACGCATTCACCTTTTCCGCACACTAATA
>JXXA01008918.1:0-10000 GCA_000956255.1 Anopheles punctulatus | reverse complement strand
GATTATTGAAGCGGGCGACATGGGAGCGATCTCGAGGGTGAAGCTAGTTGTCTCTCGTACTAAAACATTTGCTTTGATTTGTTGTTACTTTTACTTTCTTTTTCGAAACAATCTCCAATCGGGTGGCACGATGGAACACAATCACAGCCAATTCAAAGACACGCTCCCAGCGCACACGAAATCGGAACGAATTGGAACATACTGGCACGGGTCTTTATCTTACAGAGGATTCAGAGGCAAAAACAAATACAAAACCGCACACGGAGTCCGGTTTTGCGTCGGTGAAAGAACTGTACAAGGAGCAGTAAAAATAAAAGAAACATGTGCGATTTTCTTGGGGTCAGCAAGTCTTAGGGATCACACACACACGCCACCAGAACGGTCACCATCTGGACGGCGGTATGCAGCGGATCAGACCGTCCAAACTTACGTCCAACAGTTCGAATTCTTCCGCATCGTTTACGCCCGGGATGCGTGTCTTGCCTTGGGTAATGGTTGGATAATCACTTATACGGGAACTTAGCAACGTAAGTTCTTCGAATATCAGAGAAAAAATAGTAACTTCATTATTATGTACGGCGGAGGTTCTTCCTAACGAATCCGAATCGAAATAGTCTTGTTCCTCCATCTCAGCACGATGGACAAAGTCATGAGGATAAAGAAGGCTGATGTTAACAGTGAGAGCAGAAAACCTCTTCCGCAACCCTCATCGTAAAGAGCTCGAAGACGAACGAAAGTGAAGCAAACAATCAAAGCAACATTGACAAACAAATGCTCCCGGATTGGAGCGAGTGTGAGAAAGAGTGAGTGAGTATTTGTGTGTGTGGGTAGTTTTTTTTTTTGTTGCTCAAGACAGGCAGGTTAGCACCATCGGCCGATTCTTACATCGGTGATCTGCATTTCCTCTCCATCGTCAACGCTCGGGATTGTCGTTTTGCCCTGGGCCACGATATGGTAGTCATGGATGTTGTTGGAGAGTAAACATTTTTCTGTGGTTGCATGGTAGTGGTGGGTGGTGGGTGGTTGGTGGTTGGTGGTGGTTGTGATGATCACATTTTGTGCAGGATATTGATTTGTTGGTGGTGTTTTAAGGTGATTTTAAGTTTGCAAGTTTTGTGCGCGTTCATATGATATATGGGAGTGGATGAAGTATACATAGAGAAAGAGAGAGTAAGATTAGCGATGGGATATTTTTACACAGGTTCTAGAGTCATATTCGCTTCGTAGAATATTCTCCGTTCCACAGTCATATTGTGTATTGGGTGTAGGAAGAAAGGATGTCGGAATGGCTCGGCTTTTCCAAAACTGATCGTCCCGTACGGGAAAGCCTACCGCCGGTGATGAGATAACTAACAGGGTCAGGCACACTCGAACTCGGTGTCAGTTCCACAGGATCGAGGAGCATGCCGTTTGGTAAGTAGATTGATGATTTGGAATCTCATAGCCAGTTCCGCCCGCATCCGATTTGACCAATTGTATCGAGGGCCAATAGCGGTACGCAGCCGTCGGTTCAGTGCTGTCTATGAATTGCTACCAAATAGTAACTACTAACACTATTCTACGGGTTTGTAAAATCAAAATTTAGAAAATAAAAACAACTAAAGAACACAGAATAACACCACACGCAGGATGTGGTCGCGCCTTACATCGGTCAGACCCATTTCCTCTCCATCGTCAACGTTCGGAATGGTGGTCTTGCCTTGCGCAATGATCATGTAATCGTAAACGTCGTTACTGAGGAAACATTTCTCTAAAGTTACGAAAACGGTAAGAACACTGTTAGTGATGGTACGGTGCTTGAACAACGGCTTCCATTGGTTGGTTGGTTGGTCGTAATACAGGTTGGTGAAAGAAGTTAAAAACGAAGGATAGGGTAAAGTGTCCGCACTAGTCAACGTGGGTTTGGGTTTGGGAATGCAAGTGACAGTGAGGGTGTGTGCACATTGACACGCTTGCACAAGGTGAGGATCGGGAAATGATGCACACTCTTCCCGATGGCTCGCTGGATCCATTTCCTTGGATTGTCCAGCTAGCCGGCGAAGTTCATTGCAGACCGATTGCTGGTTCAACCGATGTCCATCTCACGTCTCCAGGCGGTGGACATTGGACGCAGTGATCGTTGGGTGACCGTTGTGTTGGAAACAATTCTCAAATTGCCTTTCAAATCGTGGTCAAACTGTCAGAGTCTTTCATTTCCCTGTGTGTAGCCTGTGCCAGAGTGTTCGTCCGTGCGTCCGGGTTCAGTCGTGTTTGGTAGGCTATGGTCCAGTTGTGTGAACAGTTGTATATTACCTTTCAGTCCCTTGACGGAACCAGACATGATCTGGTAGAAGATGTGGTACGAACGCTCCAGAGTCTGCTGCGAGATGACACGGGCCTTCTCCAGCAGGTAAGTCTCAATATCGGCACCAGCCAGCTTACCGCTTCCAGTGAAGTGGATACGGATGAACTTACCCTGTTGTAGGACAAGAGACAAAGCTTTAGTACCGGTGATCGCTTGGCGCTACTTCGCTATCAGGATACTTACGAAACGAGACGAGTTATCGTTACGCACGGTCTTGGCGTTACCGAAGGCCTCAAGTACGGGGTTAGTCTGGACGACCTGATCTTCCAGCGAGCCCTTCTTCTCGGCGTTCTCGTCCTTCTTGCCCGAAGCGCCAATGGTGGCGAAGTACGCAATGACCTTCTTGGTGTTCTCAGTCTTTCCGGCACCAGATTCACCGGTAATCAGCATAGACTGGTTCTCGTGGTTGGTCAACATGTTGACGTAGGCACCGTCAGAGACGGCGAACAGATGGGGCGGCACTTCATTACGGCGCTTGCCACGGTACATCTTGGCGCAACGGTTGGTATACAGCGGGTAACGCTTGTACGGGTTGATGACAACGCAGAACAAGCCCGAGTAGGTCTGTTGGAGCGGGTGTGCGTATGGTGGAAAAGAAGAAAATGGCACAATTAGCACCGTACGTTCGCGGAAGTCGCAGTGACAGAAACATCTTGAACAAAACACATCATGATCACGGGCGGGAGAAGATACGGTCCGGTTTCCGGTAGATCTTGTTCTACGATAGGAAAACCGTAACGCGTTGATGTCTCGGCGGTGATTTTCACCGATCGCTCGGGTGGTTCCATCGAGACGGGGGAAGAAGACAAAAAAAACATATTGACTGCTAAGAGAAGTGCTTGGTCGTGTCCCGGTTTCTAGTAGCGGGATTAACTTCCGTGCCTTTTCCGTGCTGTGTGAGAACGGGTCGGTTGTACTGCTTTCTTGCGGCTGTCGTTTTTTGGACATTTTTTATGCGCGCGTAAAGCACCTCGGGAAGGTGGGGTAGGAATGGTCAGCGTGAATTTGCGTGAGGTTGGTGCTGGTTAGTCGTGTGTGAAGTACTGCGAATGTGTGCAATATTAACGCTATCTCTATGGATCTGTTTTTAGTGATGCATTTCTACCGAATGGAGATTATGAAAGAACGAAATGGTGATTTTCTAACAATGGACATCTTACATTCGTGTGTTCGGTTCGACATTAGTATCGATGGGGGGAGGGGAGAGTAGGACGGTGTTAAACGATAAAAACCATAGCCAAGCATCTTAGCCATGCTATAGCGATACTTACGTAGATAAGCTTAGCGTAGTATCTCTGTCTCAAGTTATGGAGCACAGAGGCATCGTTAAGATACGTCAAGTTGGACATATCCTCGCATTTCTCGTATTTCGGTGGGTTGACCTGGGACACCAAGTCCTTCTTGAAGTCCTTGGTCTGTGCTCATGTACAACCGTTCAAGCAACAGAGGAGAAGTGGGCGTACCGGGGTCGGTACGAATAACAACCGATGGGTTTTTGTTTGTTTGTTTGTTTGTTTGTTCGTTTTCGGTTTTTCGGTTTTTGGTAGCGTGATCGAGACGGGACCATTTTTTGATCAGGCAAATAACAACGTACCCCGCCGAGAAGAGCCGAATGGAATCGAGAAAAAGACGAAACGGACGTAATTAGTACCCTGCGCTTGTGCACTTACATAGATCAGTTTGGAGTAGTATCGTTGGCGTAAATTGTGTAGCACGGCTGCTTCGTTCAGATAGGTCAGATCGGCCATATCTTCGACTTTTTCAAACTTCGGAGGATTCACTTGCGAAAGCTGTTCCTTTTTGAAGTTTTTCTCCTGCTCCGTTATGTAATGTGGGCGCGAGAGGATGGTGTGCGATCCGATGTTTGTATTGTTTGTATTGTTTGTATCGCGTGTTTGTAGCCAGGTATGATACGTGGGGTTCGTGGAGTTGGGTGAGATGTGAACAAATGAACAATATGGTCAATAGGGATGGAAACAGTGAGCCCACGTCGACGGTGCGACGCGATCCGATCGATCGTCCCCGATGCAGTTGCCCAATCTTCCGGACGTAGCTCTTGGTCAACGATGGCGTCATCGTCCAGGAGTCACGTCAAGACGCAGCAACCGCAACCGGGTGCGATCGACGTGCAGGGATGAAAAAAAGAGGCTAAGACTCATGGCACATATCGGTGTAGGGTCGTGTTGGCTGCCGCCCAATGTGCAGTGTACGTGTGTACTTTGGTTGGTGCTGCACCTTGCGCCGGACAAGGCCAGTGATAGCGGGGTCCCACACGATGGTACGATTTGCATTACCTCACCACCCGGAAGAGCAACGGTGACCAGGTCACCCTTGGTGGCCTTGATTTCACCGAGCACATAGCCTTCCTTCTCTTCGGGAACCCAGCAAGCCTTCTTGGAATCGTACGGCTTGCTCTGATCGATACGCTTCTGCTCGAGCGAAACGAAAAGGAACTCGGTTGGGTCCGGATCCTCTCCGACCTGAACTGGTGGCTTCGGCATGTTGGATTAGTTTTTTCGAAATGAGACGCGGGCTAAAAGAGACACGTTAATTTGGTTTTGGCACAATTTTGGTTCAGCCCTTGCTTGTCGTCCTGTAGGGAAGAGAGAGAGAGAGAGAGAAGAAAAAAAACACGAATGGTGAGTTTTATTTCGGTCCAATTTTTTAGCGCATCAGTAAACAGGGAAAACTTTTGGGTTCGGATAAGGCGAGCAAGTTCTGTCACTTCTAACATCTGGTGCGTTTCGGCGCGAAGTGAGAGCGAAGGTGGACAAACGTAACGTAAAACCAGTGACTTTTCTGGAGTGTCTCTATTGGTTCGCTCTAGTGGAATGTATTTTCATACACTCGACTGGGGCAGACATAACCGCAAGAGTCACCGCAGAAAAGTCACTGGTGTGTTCAGCCAAAGCTAGCCACTGTGCGTTGGGTTGATGTTCACTGCATTCCTATCGCATGAGCTATGCTCAACGTACACCCCACCTGTTGGTGGGCAGATGGACAAAACTACCCAAAGAGCAAGAAGAAACACCATCATCACATTCTCGAAAACCCACGCAAAAGAAAACACTCATCCCTGCAGGCGAAACGAACGACACAACGGACCCTGCATGCGGAGACGATTCGGTTCCGTGTGTTATGCAAGCTTCGCAGGGTAGAGGGGAAGAGGGGTGGGGGGGGCGGATGAGATGGGCAGGAGATGATGGTGCGTGTAGCGAACCCAAACGTTCTATATTTATAGAACGCGCGCGTGCGAGGTTTCACCTCGAGACATTTACGCGATTGCACAAGCGGAGTGAGTTGCGAGCAAACCTCAATCGCCAACGAGGCACGGCTTGTGAAATATTTCAAACCGACAGTTCTTTTTTTTTCCACACTGGTAGCGTTTGTTAGCGTGGCCAAAGGGGAGGTGTGGAAAGCGGAAAATAGGGGAAAACAAGAAACTGCAAGGGCGTTGATGACTTTCCGTTTCCCGGATCTGCACCAAACGACGAGTGCTCGCTATCGGCAGGCCTCGAAGCGATGATATTTTTATCACACAAGCAACAAATAGTTGATCGGTTCAATGCGATACCGCGCCACCAGATAGCAAACAACTATCACTGCACGAAGCAGAACATTGAAACAAGCGGCAGCAACAAGAACAAAAACCAAACTAGCCCAATTGAATTTCATCGAATGGTGAAACCAACGACTGAACGACTCATTGAATTATTTTTAGGCCGTGGAACTATCATCAACCACCAACACGCAAAATCTCGTTCAAGCCTTCCCAGCTTGCGGATGGTGGCGCAAAGATTTCGTTGAATTGCGTTTCATTCGCCAGTGAAAGATCACTATCATCGACATCCAATGGCCGTGCGGCGTTCGGCATCCACTTGCACACACCTGTTACCAGGCCAAAGTATGTTTTTGAAAACGGCCAACAACAAAAAAAAATAAAATAGTTCACTGCCTCCCGCACGCGCACTCTTGCACACAGCCACAAACACTAATCACCGCTGATTAGCCACTATCCTGCTATTGCCAGCAGCAGTACCACCGATGCTGAAGGCTCACCTCGAACTCCACTCAACTATGATCTGGTCCACTTCAAACTGTTCAAACTATGTCCACCGTAAGACTAGAGTGGGCCGAACTGAACGAAATACGCTCAGACAGAAGACACCTTGTTCGCTCGGAAACGATCCACCACCGTCGAGGAGCACGATCGAATTAAGTGAGCCAACCGATCGAGCGGACCAGTTGAATGAAAGTTCGGGCAAGGAACGCGCTATGTACAACCTCCACCTCCACCCTCCCTCCTCACCATCCCCCCCACCCCACCCCTCCCCGCATCCATCAACCCCAATCGTAGTACATAAGGCGCGACCGAGAAGCAGAGAGGACGGGTTTGCGTGTGTTCGGCCAGTGACTCAGCCTCGAGCTATGTACACCTTGGGTAAGGGGGTGCGCGCGCACCCTCGCGCCGGATCGTGCGTGGACATTTGGCCCCCTGGCACGATCACCCGAGCGGGCGCGGGTGGGCGTGAGAAAAACGGCGAAATATGCCGACGAAGGCTGAAGACTTTATTTGCCTCGCCTAGCGCTCAAGGATTAGGTAAGAGCAAAGGTATGCGAGCGACCTGTGCGTGTTCTATTTACGTAACCGAGCGGTCCGCCGGGTGATAACGTGGGAGGAAATCGGGGGAGGGGGTTAGTTAAAGGGAGGTAATCATATCGCCCTGTAGCGATGAGCAATGAGAGGGAGAGAGAGAGAGATAAAGAAAGAGATAAGAAGTGCTAGTGCGAAAGAGATTAGCTTAGGTAGCGGTGGGCCTATCCACCGACTACCGACGATCCTGCGCAAAAAGTGGCCGAACGGACACCGGAGAGAACCGGGACCGCTGGGAACGAAACGGTGGTTTGGGCGCCCCTCAAGGGCGTGGGAGCGACGTATGTTTGCCGGACGAACGGTGCTGAGCAGCTGGCGCATGCAATGTGCGCATGTGTGGACGCAGAAATATGCGAATGCTCCGGCCGTATTACTATTTTAGGCAATATGATCCGAAACCAAAAGACACCATGCCCCGCGACGGTAGCATTGGTTTGTTTGGCGCACCGCTTTCGACAATGGAACGTAGTTCCGATGACGATCTCGTACATGAAAATTAAAAACAAAAAAAAACAAAACCTCCAAGCCGATGTTTTCACCCATCGGAGTGTAGTTCGGTTACGTAACGATCGTGTTCCGCTAGTGTTCCTTATGCCGTCCAAGTCAACAACTTCGCTGATAGTTTGATCAGCGCAGCCTTTTTGCACAACCGTATCCTTGCTGCCGGTTACTTAATCACACCATCATGTTTCAATCACTAGCGACTCCAGCACTAATGTCCGTCCACTGTACCACTGTGTTCCGCAAATTTTCTTTAGCTTTCTAGTTCTCCTTTCGTTCCATGGTGTCACTCTTGCTCCAACTCAACTTCCTGCCAGCGCCCTTCTGGTTCCATCGGTGCGAAAGAAGCAGCACAAACCACACCGAACCAGCGGCGCGCGAAGGTTCACGGATTGCAGCAAACCGCCGCTCGGGAAGGGATCACCGCAGGACGACAGGATACTGCCGAACAACACTCAAATGCACAACGCACAAGTAGGCTGCAGGTGCTGCTACACAGGATGCCACAAACGCCTCAGATGTTTCGTTTTTTTTTTTGCAGTAGAAATATCCTGATATGAATTATCCTTGCTCCTTTATCGTCCCAGCCACACACACACACACACACATACACGCTCGCATGCACACAATCCCTTGCTCTCGCTCTCTCCCTCTCTCTCTCGCTCACACACACACACACACACGCTTTCCCTGAGGATGGCTGGATTGCTCGCTCGCCTGAATCGAGTGATCTCGCAGCTCTGTGAAATGTTGGATGTTATCACTTACGCGTTCGAAAGCCGTTCTAACCGAAAATTGGGGGAACTTGCTTTTTATACGTCGCAATCTGATCGCAGCGCCGAGTGCCTGGGATTTGCCGCTCGCACCCCAGCCTCCAGCACCGCCAGCTCCCGCGATCTGGGTGAAAGTGTGCGTGCCAAAACGCGGTGGTGTGTGTCTGCGTGCGAGACGGAGGTTGGAGGTCGTCGTGCGATCACTCCCACACACACACACACACACACACGTTCGTGGTGTTATGTATCGTGGGTATTTCTCGGCTACCAGCAGTACATAGAGCGGCCACAACACGCATCAGGCCCCCCGAAGGCCTATTTTCTGGCATTAGCTGCACTCACCCCGCTCACTAGCACCAGAGTAGTGTGCGCACGCAGAAAATAGATAGCCGTTTTTCCTGGGCCACCTTCGTGGCCGTGGCTCGACCGCAAGCCGATCCGTACTGCACGAGTTGTGCATGAGCTCACGCACACTGCACCACGTATGCATACGCACACACAGGCACGCGCCACGGGTGTATAACGGGTGTGTGTCACCTGAGGCGCTTATGTACCTGGCTCGGCGCAGGTCTAGCAGTGGAGCGAATCGTTCTGACGGGTTGGATGTTTGGTGCAATGCTGCAGCCCGATTATGAGTCCGCCCCAAGCAGTGCAGCAGGGCGAAGGGCCCCAAGGGTTTCGGAAGCGTGGAGTGCTCCCTGTTGCATTCATTCACCTGCCGAAATGGATTGTTTTCTCCACGCAGGTCGGTTCTCCTACCGGCCGGCAGTTCGGTACGGCTGACGCATACAACGCACAGCACGGTAGCAGCAAAGGACGACCGCCTGTTGGCGTCTATTGGCTAGTTTCCTTTGTCCCACTATCGCGAGCTGACGCACAACCGTTTTGTTATTGTCGCTTCGGGTTGGGCTTCTGGTGGCGTAACCGTGGGCCCGTAGTCATACCGAGCGCCTACGACGAGCCTTTTAGCCTCCCCAGCCAGAACCCTCCAAAGAGCCGGTGCTTTTTAACGTTTCTACTGATCTACTGGTTTCTCGATCAGGCTCCTACAGAAAATCGTAGAATGCGATTTATGTTTGAAGTGATAAAGTGTTTTTGAGCATAGTGTATAATCCGCTCTCTATGCTTTGCTTCAAAATCAACGAGATATTTTGAAAGTCAAGAAGCCCAATTCGGACGGGATGCAACTTGGATGACTCATAGCAAGCCGCTAAGCCGTGTGCGTGTGCATTTTCCTTTGTCCAATGTGTTAGCGATGTTCGTGGTTCGTAGCCGAAACCGAAACCCTGGTATAGGTCAGCGAAATGAACACGCATCAGGCTATGCTCGGCAAGCGCGGCAAACACATTGGACGGACGAAAACATCTCACCACTCTCAGCACACCGCCGTCGTCGACATCGAGCGGAATTGTGGTGCTATACTATTTTTAAAATAATGCAAACCAAAGCTTAAAACCACCGGAGCTGCCACTATCGACTCGCCTGTAGCATAGTGTGTGCGTTCGTCATTGCGTACGTGCAGCTCCCCAATGAGGGAAACACACGCACACACACACACACACACACACGAATCCGGCTCCATCCACATGAACAGGCGCGATGGAATGCAAATTTCGACTCTCCACGCTTAATAGCACCTACGTTTCGGGGTTTAAGTTAGAATAATGGAGCAACAGATTCCGTGTGGTAAACAGACGGCAAGGTGGCAAGCGTAGCGAGGGTCGGGGG
>JXXA01008903.1:0-17722 GCA_000956255.1 Anopheles punctulatus | reverse complement strand
AACTTTTCGACAGGATGGATAGGAACCGTCCAATCCCATTGCACAACAATTAATGAGTAAGCATTAATTGCATCACTGACAACAGCGCGTACCTCGTACTTCCCACTTGGGGCAGTAGGTTATTCCTCTGACAATATTTGCTCTCATAATTACGCGATCGGTAGAAGATACGTAATGACTGAGTAGGGAATGCGACTGTTTACCTTTTATCGCACTGATCATTAGGTACCCATTGAGAGCAATAACCTTCGTATTCAAATGAATGCATACAAAAAAAGTTTAATATTCAATCCACAAAATATGAATATTATAACTAATGAATTAAACTCATAAATGCTGTTTGTTATGACATTTTTTATAACATTGCTTTTATAACCTCTGTTCACAACGCATGCATGCATTTCGTAATGTTTTTCAAACATCCTCTCTCATCTGAAGAGCATGTAAATGTCATTGACAATTTTACATACTTGGTTTGAGGATTTTTCAATGTATTCAAATCCACATTCATTTTATGATTCAACATTACTTCAATATCTTACAGAGTGTTTAAAAAATAAGTTTATTGTGTAGTATGAAATTTAAATTTTTAAATATTATATTAACTATTAATGAGGAAAAATTCACGAAATTACTCCTGCATTCCAGTGCGTTCAAAACCTATTCTATTATTAAAAGCAGGTTCAAATGATTATGCATCTTTTGGTACAGGTATAGGAAATAGAAACCATTTAGGGTCACATTGTAAGGAGCGAGGAAAAAGGTAGATAAAACATTCCATAAATTCAGATGTTTCCTTTGGCCGAAAATTCACAACATTCACTACGTTGTGGAATCGAAATTTGTGTAAATTCGTTTTCTTTCCCATAATTGCTTGCACTCTGGCTACGGTGAGTGAAGGTGAAATTGTTCGCATTCCAAAAGTGATGGTTTATTGTTACATCAAGCTTTCTTTGCAGCCGCGTGCAGGTAGGTAAATCATTGGTAAATGTTATTTTTAAAAAGCGTAATCACTTCCAATCAAAAAGCGATGCAAAATCAAATTCTAATTGATAGTTGATAAATCCTGTTCCGCCGATGAGTTATGCTAGTTCGATGGGAGAAATGAACGGGGATTTATGGCATTCTTTCCGCTAAGGTACAGAAGTGAAACTGACTCACAGGCACAGATTTGTGAGCTATTTCTAGTAACAATAGGTGTAATACAGAACAAACGTTCATATTTACGAGGATTACACTGGCAAAATACCGTCACGAAATGGGTTTCGTTCTCCTGCCCGCATTCCTTGCGAATGTGCGCCCGACGTAGCGGTTTGCTGTTACGTAAGTGTCGGCATTTTTCCCATGCACGTGAATGACCCACGGTTTGCGTTAGAACCGTGCTCAGAACCACCTACTAGTGATCCACTTAGAAGCGCACCCACACACATCCACTTGTCACCGCATCGTTTTTCCTTCCTTCCGACGGATAATATTCTCTGCCCCGAACGCGCCACCATGGGCTGGAATGGAAAGCGGCCAACTGAGCGTTGGAAACGAAATTGGAAAACCCCCGCAGGAGAGATGGAAGCTGGTGTTCACGCTTTCCCAGTCATGCAATAATCCCATTTTCCCCAATGCAAACATCGAGAGAAGCTGAGATCGACGGCTACGGCATCCGTTTCTGAGAGAAACGGGATAATTGTGTTGGGGGAGACAGGCGCCGGCGGAGAGGGTAGTGTGGTAGGGTGGCTTAGAATGGAAAAGAGAAAACATGCGAGAGCCGGAGAGTCAACGAGTCGTACAAAGGACGCGAAGGAACATAAGGATGACTGACGCTTTGTAGGTGGACGAGAGGCAAGGAAATTCCGATAGTAGATTTCGTCGCTCACCAAAAACTAGCCGTACGCACATGAACGCCGTGGCTTTATCCCTTCCACGCCAATTCGATCGTTTATTAAGCGATATCGAAGAAAATCAATAACATCATTAGAAGAGCAATAAAACCGTCGACGGTTCTGGGCAGAACAAATTAGCTGAAAAAGTTGCTCCACAATCCACACGAGATGCAACACGAAAACACGAAAGCAAACTTCCACTTCCGTGTTCTGTTTTTCTTCCAAGCGTACCCCCCCACTTACCGAACCACCCTCCCTGAGCGTATACGGGAAAAAACGGGACCATTTTCCGGCTATTGTGGGACAAACTCAACGGGAAAAAATCAGGTCATCATGCAGGCATGCTTTCCGGCGAAGGTACAAAGTTTTCACACCCACCCCGAAACTCACCCCCACCCAAAAGCGTCTGCTAATGAGACCGAATACACGCATCGCAAACGGAGTACGAGTGGTTGTGTGTATCTGTATGTGTGTTAGAGAGAGAGAGAGAAAGAGAGAGAGAAAGCGGAGAAAAGAGACGGAACGACCGTCCGTACGTGCCAGTGAACCACACCAGGGCGCAGGGTTCGCTCCTGAATGGGCATATTGGGTGGGAATTTGAATGAAAAATTACTCCCGCTTCCTGTTACGCCAAGTCTACGGCGGTGCGTGCGTGTGTGGAACGTTTTTTCCCGCCTCACAGCACCCTTTGATGGTGAGCTTTTCAAAAATCGATCGAACCGTGTATTGGCCAAACAGCCGTGAATTGCTCAGCTTTTGTTCGTTTTCCCTTTTCGCGGACCGGGAACGAAACGTTTATCCGTAGCAAACTTTTCACTTGGTCACATGGGTCTCGTCCGTCTCGCTCTCGGGGGGGTTGTTGGTCGGAATGCTACTCCCACACACACATATATAAACTCACACCCAATGGCAAACATTGACCTACCTGCGTTTGTGGTTTTTTTTTCCTAATTTTTGTTCACCCTTCACGAATCCGACGCGACACGATGAGAATTAATCTCTTTTGGCCACGCTGTATGTGTGTGTTGCGCACAAAAATGCCACGAATGCGAGTGTAACGCAAATCTAGCACCTTTCACAGCACCTTTCACCTAAGCACGATTTTCACACGACCTGAAAATTGCGGAGATTTTAGAGATAAAAAAAATGCTTCCCATAAAGATTCTATTTTATATGCTATCACTGACAAACACACACGCGCGCACACACACACACGCTCCCATACACACATACACACTGGCCAAAAGCCGAACACACGCACCACAAGGATGGGAGGACGTTTTTCTCCGACACTGAACGGTACGAGAATGAAGCAAATCTTCTATTCACACACGCCTGACAGTCTGATCCTTTCAGTCGTGTCGGGACGATACGGTTCGGGGCGTCACTACTACTACTGCCGGCAGTAGTATTTGTAGTAGCAACCGTCGGCAAACACAGTCAAACACAGACTTCCACGGTTCCTACGAACAAGGGGCACACTTGCAACGCCTGCTAAGAGAGCCAAACTGGAAGAGCAAACGTGACGATAAAGCAGTCGATGCAGTGTGTGCTTTGCCGTTTTTAACTTGATTTTTTTACTCTTGTTGCTTCACCCCACTGTAATGAGCCAAACAAAAACCACAATTCCTTTTGCCACTATAATCTTCACCTCACCTCCTTTTAGGTGCAAATACTCACAAGCACTGGACTACAAGAAGTGCAGACTGCTAAAACACTGGCCACTGGCGCACACAGCTTGCTCACACGATGGACAGAGATGTTCTAAGCGAGTGGTAAGAGCTTCTTCCCTACAGGTTGCGGGAGCTATTGAATATCCAACAAAATCGTGCTGCTTAGTGCGCATGGCCGCTCCACTGGAAGATAATTCAATCGATTGCTGGAAGAGAGCTTGAACAGAGGCCCGTGTGCGTGTATGTGGGGGTGCGTTATCAACACACCCTCAAATGAACGCGTTTCATGATTATCGGTGGCAGACGTTTTCTAGATCTTACGATACAGAACCATAATTTTGATAAAATAACTCAAGAGTAATATATTTTTTGCAAATCAATTTTGAATGCATATTGTAAAAAAATCTATTTTAAAATAAGAATTGTTAAAGCCACCAATCGCATGATTTATTGATGAAAATTCTCATAATGAAATCCACATTAAATATGTATAAAAGATGCCGACCAGCTGAGCACTTTCAACAGATTCAAATATTAAAGCTCAACGTTTGCCATAACCATAATATGGTGCGGTGATGCGATGAAAACGACATGTGCTATAATTACTCGTGCACCCTTCAGACAGGGGCTGGCACGGTTTTATGTTGTCTAACGCAGAGTACAAGTTGATTTGTTTTAAGCTGAACAAAAATCAAACTTTTATTTGAACTTTATTTGGTAAATCCCTGCGTATTCAATTTACCTGATTACCACATTTATAAATTTAAATAATAATAAATATATTTTAATTGTTCTTCTTGAGAAGCGAATTTATAAAGGCAGTTTGAACGTTTAACAAACATTTTCTAATGCTGTCACTATTCATTTTTAAATTAATCACTTCAGAGCATTTTATGAATTTACTTTTTTATAATTATTTAAAATAATAATAGCAAAATGTTAATTTTTAATCTTCAACTTTCATAAAATAAAAATCTAACCATGGTGAAATGAATTTTTGATGAGTTATATATAGTATAAAAATACCGATGCACTATTTTTCTATTTCGATGCATTTTGGTGGTGTTTTCTGGCTCAAGCTGCTACACTCGCGTCTGCTACTGTACTGTAAAAGTATCACAAAACGTGCCCCAAACCTGAAAGGTATGCGTGCATAAACTTACTGCTAGTGTGTGTTAGTGAGGCGATCGACTTAGATATGCACACCAATACAGTATCATCGTAATGGACTATAGTTAAATCGATGAGTAATTGTTAAACAATAAAATTAGCAAAAAAAGCCTACAATTATTTCAATTTAATGATATTGAACAATGCAAACTACATATGTTGACAATAATAGAAAATGAATTTGAACATTAGTATAATGTTTAATAATAGCAATCATTTTTTAAATGATTTAATAATTACATATGGCTGCGTCGAATGTTTAAACATCGTTTAAATACACAAGCTTCCCTTGGGAGAAATCACTTTTTAAAGCAAATTTAAAAAAATTAAATAAAACCATTGATCGAGTTTTTTTGGCCAGCATTACTCACCGTTCGATCCCAATGTCCACTCGGTTCGCTCGACCCCAACACCAACATTGGAGCACAGGGGATGGGATTTTTTCATTTGTTGTGAACATGTCGAGTTGAATAGGTCTCGATCGTCGAAACACGCGCAAACGACTGTTCGGCGGACTGTGTTAATGTCGTGCTACGTGCCACGGTAAGCCTCCTGCGCCTCTCGGAATCAATCGATCATGCAGAGCGCGTGTGCTTAAGACCATCGGTGAAAAGTGTTAATACGAAAACCGGAGTAATCAAGAAAAAGCCTGCATTTTTCACCCATTTCCGCGTTTGCACACCGCAGCACGATGGGAAATAGATCCACGAGTGAAAAGCAAAACAGTGTCAGTGAGTGAACAACTTTTTCCCGCGAGCCGCGACGAGGTGTTGTTGGTGGTATTGGCTGTTGGAGAGAGTGAGATAGCGTACGCGAAGGCTTGTGGAGCCACCGTGAACTAAAGGGGGGGTTTGTGCCGTTTCCATCGCGAGATCCGCAACGAACGAACGAAGGTTTTACGAGTTTCTGTTTTCCGGGAGTGTTATTTGCCGAGGGTGTAGGAGAAAACGCCTCACGAATCGGGTTTTAGATGGATTTGTTTTGTTTTCCATCACGTCATAACGTCAATCGACCCGAAGGTCGTTCGATTCGTAGTAGCCATTGGTTGCAAAGTTTGACAGTTCTGAGCGCGTTTGGGAAAGTGGGAACGGCTTCACGAGTGCGCGCGACTTTGTCCGTCTCAGCATCTCCCGTGCGAAGATTTCAGGCCACCGCTGTGGTCTTGGTGTGTGGTTGGTGCGCCTGTGTTTGTGGTCGTGTGGACGTGCGAGATCAAACCGCCATCGTCAACGTCGCTCGCGGAATCGTGTTGCGTTTCCGCAGGCTGTGCGTGCTGTTTGTTGGCTTTATGTCTCTCGGGCAGGTTCGGTTGGGCCGAGTATGGGCCCTGGAACCACTGGTCAAAGCATTTATTACGTAATGCTATCGCCACCGAAGGGACGTACCCACCCAGCCCAACGGAGCGAAACCCAAATGCGTGGTGCGGCTGCGCGGTGATGTTTGTGTGCCATGTATGATTTGGAATTAAAAACCGAAAGTGACTGACGCGCTCGGCTGGCCCGAGCCCAAACCTAATTTACCGGTGCTCTGCATCTGTGTTATGGTTGCTGTTTGTTGTTTTTCATTTGTTGGCCCCTCGTCGGACTGGGGTTTCCCGCTTATCCGCGCGCTCGAGTCACCACACACATGCTCGGAATCGCTGCGGAAGGTCCATCGAGCAGGCGGTGTGGAACAGAAAACGAGGGAATTTAGTTAAAAAAAAGATAAACACTCGCTGTTCGCAATCGGATCGAATCGGAGCATGTGTTTTCGCTGGAATTTAACAGGCAAATTGTTTCGCTGGAATCTCGCGTGCCTGGAAATAGTCTCGCGATTTGTTACTCATCCGCCCGTGGCCGGTGATGGATTCTAGTCGCCGCCCGTGTGACTCAGTCGGTGTTAGCTCATCGCGTAAAAATGTTCATTGCCGTTCAGTCGTTTTTACCTCCAATTACCGGTACTGCTCAGGGTGATCGAAACGTTACGTCCGACCGGAGACGTGGGGCAGTGGGTTAAGTAAATATTTATCATCAAAACTCCGTACCATTTTCTGCAGCACCGGTAGCAATTGGAAACCGAAAACGACAGCATCACAGCCGAACGGGCTGCTTCTAAAGCTAGTTAATTAGTGGACGACCAGTCCCGGTGGTTATTGTTTTATTATTTTAACACCGGAACCTGTTTCGGCCGGTGAAGCGAGGCATTAATGAACCGAAAAATTACGACGCTATCGGGTGAAGATGGTGCTTTTCGGAGTCGCTATCTAGCATTATGAAATGATGCTTTTATCGATAACAGTGTTTTTTTCAGATTTAGCTATCGACACAGGGTTATTGAACAAATAAAATCATGGAATAGCTTTTAAGGTAATTTTTCCATGGTCCTCGCTAGTCTGCAATCAATTGATGTCTTAGATAACGACGGTAAAATGCTAAACAACAGTGATATTTTTTGTACACCCTCAACAAAATATAAAAATCGTAAAAGAAAAAAATATTTTTTAAAATATTTTTTAGGGACGGCCTAGCCGAAACAAATTGAAATTAATTTAAAGTTAAGAAAAACATAATTTTAGGAATATTCAATATTATTATTGAATTTGATTTAAAATCGTAAATTTTAACAATTGAAAGTTTACTATAATTAAATGTTCTTTTTCTAGCCCTTATGTTGCTAGAATTTGGATCTGCAACCTATAATTGAACATTTAATTTAAACATATTTATTCGTATATTTTTTGAGCCAACAAGTAAATTCAGTCGCTCCAAAGCAAAACACTGCCGTGAGGTATAACATGCAGTGGTATAGAATTTTTGACCCCAGATTCCGTGTTCCGTAATGGCCAAAACTGTAGAAAATTGAACACTAGTTTAATTGTTTGCCATAGCACAATCGGCTCGCATTATGCCAAATTATAGTGTATTTAAGATATCGAATTTTCCATTAGCTCAGATAACAGTAAACATATTGAATCATGCCGCAGCTCACAAGCCAAGCACAAAATGCCCACAACCAGTAAACATGTGTATAATTAAGATGCCAAAAATGTTGCCAAAAACCCACGCCACTGTCATGCCGCACCAAAGGCAAGCCCAAATCTTCGGATTATTGGTACGATTCAGGGGGCGCACGTTCGCACAACCGCCCAACCCGTCCGTTCGAATCGGCTGGCCATCGGGGTCAGAGGTTGTGTACCGTAATAAAACCGCTACGCGTTTACGCGTGACAGACAGACCGAGCTGGCGGGACCGGACCGGAGCGTTTAATGTTTCTTCGCTTACTGAAACGCACCGGAACGCCTTCAGGCTTGCTTGTTCTTTTCTTTTCGTATTAAATTTGCATCCCAACCCGTCATGTCCGTACGAGGCTTATACGCAAAACATCAACCCAAGGGGTGTGATCACTTCTGTTCTCCTATAAAAAAAAACAAAACAAAATGAGAAAAAGAAAACGATCACCGGAAAGTATGCGAAACCGTTCTGTTATCTGACACCGATCCTGTGGAACATGCAACAAAAAATCTCCAATGATTCGAGGCGCGGTTTACGCGGGTACGTGCCAGCGGCGTGCTATCAACACCACCGCCGGAGCCATCACGTCTGGCAGGGTGACGCGTTTCCATGGCTTCGGCTGTGCCACCTTCGAGTCAGACGCGAAGTAGGCTTCGCAAAATTTGACAGTTTTGAATTACAAATAAGCGTTACGGGACACCGATACGGTAGGGCCGATGGTCAACAGTATTTTTCTTTTCTTGTCGTTAAAACTTGTCCAGAATTTTCTTGCACCGCGAAAGGGTGCGGGCGGAGAAACGAAACGAGCCAAGAAAATTGTTTACAAGAAGACGTTTCCACCCGATTCCCACGGGGCAGGGACAACGCGCGTGCGTTTGTTCACGTATACGGTTGCGGTTAGCACGCTCATTTCTTCCCCGAAAACCCCGGAAAACGAATGACGCCGGTTTGGTTCGGGTTCGTCGCTTGCGGAAGAGCGGCGTTACTTCATCATCATCATTTATTTTCTTGACGAACGCACTCGCCGGTGGCAGCCATCGGACGGCGGCGGTGGCATCAGCAACGAACGCGCTATCGTGTATTTCGTCGCGTTCTATTGTGCCGATTGATGGCTGACATATGATCGGTCGTAATAGTCGCGGTAATGGATCCACCTTCGCCTTCGTGCGGTTTGAACCCTCGCCATGGTCATTAGCTCGGGCTGAACGTTTAGATTAGCTCCGATAACTGAACAGAACGTGAAGGAGGACGAAACGTTCTATTCCACCACGCCGCAACCCCGAACGCGATTCCGCGCGTTACGCATGTACGTCGCTTTTTTGTGTTAATCGTTTTCTTTCTCCCAAATCTTACCTCACTTCCAGCAGTGAAGAGCTTCAGATAGCATTACGGAGTGTGTATGATTTTCGGGAGTGAATAGTGAAATTAAAACCCCCGGGGAACGTTCTGGAGCCCGTTTGAGAAAACGCGCATTCGGACGCCGTGAGACATCTTCCGTGGCCGGTTGGCTTTCTCTAACGAGCCATTGTGTTGTTGGTGTACGTGTGTGTTTGTGTGTGCCCGTGTCTAATCTGTCAGTGCTAAAGTACCTCCACCGAGTGGAGAATCGTGGCGCGTGTCTGGGAAGTGAGTGAATTGGTGAATCGCGTCATAAACACCGAAATTTCGGCCACGAAAGCAGCGCCTTCCACACGAGCGATGGGACGCGAAGGTTTGCGCCGTCCAATGGCGGCCCCAGCGACAACCACAGCCAGCCCGGGATTGATGGCGGTAACGGTGCTGTTTGTTCTGGGCTCGGTCTTCATCGGTCAGGTACGTTCACTCCCCAGACATTCCCGGTGTCAGAAGACGGAAGTTAGCGATCGCAACGGCGAGCGATGATTCAGGGCATTTTTGTTCTCGAGCGCTCTCAAATGGCATCTTATTTGCATCGGAAAGCAGGGCTCACGGTATCGTCGCACCCGTTTCATTTGCTCGAAGCAACTCGATCACTCCCCCCCCCACACCCCATCGCACCCTTCTCACCAAGCTCGGCTTTCCACTTGAGCGTTAGAATGCGCGTTCGCAATCGTGCCCGCCGCGAAATGGAAACATTAACCGCGTTTGAAGGCCTGTCGCTGTACGGCACCAAAGAAAATACCTCCCCGAGACGGGCATTTCCGCGAGCCGTCTGCAATGCCCCCCTGTACTTAGAAACCACTTTATTATGCACCGCAGCATTCACAGCATGCATTCTTCACCCGGACGCAACAACACACACACACACTCGATGCGCTTATGGCGATCGTTGGAAACAACGCTGGCTGTGAATGTGTAGAAAGAGGCGGAAGTATGAGGGAAAGATTCGCGGAGGTCAACGATGGATGTCATCGTGCGTGTATGAACGAATATTGCGCTTAAAATGTGCATAAATTTAAGTTTGCCTCCAACTAATCGATGCAAATTGCATGGTATGTTCGTTGGTGCTGTTTTGCATTAACTCTCTCGTTGGTATCCAAAAATATTACAAATTCCTGACGTCCGAGCCTCTCTCTACAACCAACAAAGTGAATACAAAAATAATGCATGTTTCGTCCTTTATAATATGTTATTATTGGCTATTTACGTTGGGATTTTTAGTACCTATTTTATTGCTTACTTTATCATTGCAGAATGGTTCATTTTTGTTGTTGATTTCCAGCAAGAAGTAAAATTGCTTTCAGAGGTATATGATATTCTGTTTGAATTTCTTATCGAGTGCGTTATCACGTGACAACAATCTAATCTTATAATTCTACTACAAGTAAAGTTCTAATGAAATCATCATGAATTTAATTTCTCAGTTCAGTTTCAGAATTTAATTTAATTCAGTTTCTCTCTTTCTCATATAAAGAGTATGTTCGAATTGATATTGAGTATTCGAGTAAATTTGGATCATCCTTATTTTTACCTCAAAAACATAATATGAAAACGGATGTAGGCTTAGTCACTCTGATTTTCGTTGAAAACAAATCAATTGTAGGCATCTTCCATCCAAGCGTTCAACCGTTTATTCTTTGAATTAATTTTGTTGTTTTCTTCGAAAGCGAATTTTCCATGAACTCTCATTTCATTCCTTACGCAAAAGAAAATCGATACGACTACTCTCATCGTCGAAAATTGTGACTCGAACGCATGACGCCGTCGCTTGACATATGTTTACCAACCAGCGATGCCCTTAAACGCAAAACATTCTTCACGTTGAGTCATGCTGGACGCAACAGAAATTCCTACAACCGTGCATCATAATTCTTACAAAAGTAACCCCTAAAACAAACCAGCATGCGAATGACGCATACGAAAACGCGTTCGAAGAAATGAAAACGAGAAACGAAACGTCTCGTGAACGTCGAGACGTGCGAGAAATTTAAAATAATTGCGGCTCCAGGAAAGGAAACATCACGAACGGGCACAAGCAAGGGCTACACAGATAAGCGATTTTGGCGGTTGTTTTTTTTCTTCTTCTTTTTAATTTGGGAAGAAGTGCGTCTGACGCCACACGAGCTGTTGTGTGTGTAATTTTTTTAATTTTGTTTTTTTTTTTTGGATCGCCCTATGAAGATATCCCTCGCTTGGTTGTTAAACGCATTTGTCCACACGGTGTGCCGATGGGCCGTGAGGGAAGATAGACCCCGGACGAGCCTTACCATCTTGCACCTACGTGCGATCCAAGGTGATCGGGTCCGTTGTGGCGTGCTTTGCTTGCATAGGCCATCATCTTTGCATCCCTTTCGGGTGCGGGTTGTTTGCCTGTTTCGTGTTACCGCATACGTGTTTGTCCGATCTGCCGTGATCCTCTCCCTTTCAACAAACAGTCGCATTCGTCGTTCCATAAGGGAGGCACAAAATTTCTTCCATTTACGTAACGATCCTCTCGGGCAGCGAGTGACATTTCGATTGGTTAACGCCTGAGGGCATCCCGAAATTTCACGTGTTTCGTACGAGGACAATCGCGGACGGTCCTACGAACGGAATGCGCGGAAGAATGAGAGAAAAAGCGAATCACCCGCGAAACCTTCGGTGGAATTTATTCACCTCGAGCGTTGGGGAGCACGGGCCGGCACGGCTCGTAGGACAGGAAATCGCGCTGTATACCTCATATGCATACACCTATACAGTCGCATCTTGGAGATTCGCCGAAGAGTAGGGGCGCCGGGTCGCACACGAGACGGCCTCCACTTACCTTGAGCACCAGCAGCAGCAGCAGCAACAGCGTCGGGCGTCTTACAAGACGATGACGTAATGTCACCCGTTTTTGCGACTTTGCTCAACGCCTGCTTCATGCGGTGACCACCTACGGAAGTAATGTGGGTAAGGGTTGAGCAAAACTCGCTTCTCGATTGTTACCCGATCTTGGCGCTCACACAAACACTCACATACACTTGAGAAACGATCGTTCGTTTTAATACGTTAATCTCGCCTCAAATTGAATTGCTCTGCGAAAGTGTTCTGACTTCAATGTTTTTTTTATCCTTCTCCGCCCTGGTGGCCGATGCGAGTAAGAAATTAAAACGCCATTCGCAATGAAAGTGATCCTCGGACGAACTGTGGCACAAAATGGTTCGTGCGATTCTACGCGCGTGCATGCACCAGGTGAAAACGATGATGACGATAATGATGATGATTGACGATAATTGGCGTTGCCGGCGTTTGCCAGCCAGCCAGCCAGCCAGCCAGCCAGGTCAGTTCGTCAGCCATCAGGATCAACCCCCGGAACGCTGGTCGTTCGACGCCTTTTGATTGATCGTCGGTAATTATAAAACGGTGCAAAGGGTGAACCGCCGGCAAGGACTGTTAACCTTTTTCGCGGGAGCCGCATGCACCGTGGGCCAGTGTGTGTTTGGGAGATTTAAATCACACGCAACGTGGCGATATCGCGCCGATCGGAACACCCAAGACGGGCAGTACTTGACGAATGGCAGCCGGCCCAGGCGGACATAATATTTTACACCACGAACAGATCCCGTCGGCGATCGTCGCTAGCGTGGTCGAGTGATTTGCGATGCGAATGTGTCCCAAGGGGTTTTGTCCTGGCTTGCAGTGGAGATAAACTCAAGACTCTTGCAGTTAATGGGAGCTCGTTGGTAGATGTGTTGATGCCAGTACCTACACCAAACTGGAGTAAGTTGCTTAACAACACGCTAGAGTTCCAAGATTGTTACCATTACTGCTAGCTAGCTAGATAATATTTTTTAGACACAAATAATAAAAAAAATTGCCAAAATTTAAAACTTTTTTTATTCTGTTAACATTTTGTTTTAGATAAAAAAAAATATTGGAAAATTTATTTATTGAAAGCCTTTTTGGGTCTCTTTGGAAGCTTTTAGTGAGCAATTCCTGAGGATTTGCTTTAATCGATCGTTGAAGATCAATCATGTACTATTTAAAAAAACTCAACACCAACTTTTTTCTTAATTTTTAGTCTCAGGGCGTTTGTTCCCTGCAAATTGACCTTATCCCAGGCCTGCTCAATTGAACAACACCAACATTATGTAAACAAATTATTTGTATCATTTTTATATGTTTTTTTTTGCATTATGCATTCTATTAATTATTGATTTCATATGAAGCACACTCATGCCAACAGGTGAATAATTTGCCGAATCGATTTCATACGAAATGAACCATCAACCTGTTCCACCCGAACAGCAGGCGCACGCGCCGGAAACGAGGAAAAGTGCTTCCCGATTAAATCGAGCACGTTTGATGTATGGTTTGTTTTTTTTTCTCAATTTCCACCCACCAAAATGTTCGCTCCCGCGATCTTACGTGCGGTAGGCACGTTTTCGACCCACTTGTAGGCACCCTTTGAAGTTGGAAATGCTGCGTAATGATCCCGCGAGCATTCTGCAACCGGGCGGTGGAATCGAAATAAAACACATGCCGATGCCCTCTCGTGTTCCCTTCAATTCCAGCAGCGGCAGCAGCATCGGCATCTGGTACGGCGTAGGGTCGAATTTCATTTGCGATTCACTTCCGACATCATTAAACGATGCCCCTCCAGGTAATGAGTGCCCCCGGTGGGGTTGGGGATGGTGGTTTTGGCTTTTATTTTTGTGCATTTGGCTGGGGTGGGGGATGAGAGAGAGAGATAGAGAGAACCGCGTGCGCGCGGAAGAGCAATGCAACCTTCGTCGTTCGGTTGGAAAATGGTTCGTTTGTGTTTGAAAATGGTGGAAAACGGATAGTGTGTGCTAGTTTTTGTTTTATGATTTTATTGTCTCCTCCCTAACCCCCCGGTACGCAAGAGAATGCACTCGATGGAGACATCCTCCTCCATCCCTCTCCCGGGGAGAGCCGCGTTGTATACATTTGTCTGTTTATTGTGCGAGAATTGTTATGCCTTCGTTCCGTGAACTGAATACCGAATGAGATTCGCGTTCGAAAAGCTGGTGCTGTGCCAACAGATCCACGCACAGGTTCTAGTGCCCCAATCCACAACACAAAACTCGATACAGATCTAGAACAGTGAGCGAATTACAAATCGGACACACAGCATGGGTGTTAAAAACCCTCTCGAATCAGAAATTTTCCCTTGTTTGGAATAAATTCAGGAATCTCACCAACTAATCGCCAAAAGATGCAAACGACGCTACAACAAAAAAAAACAGTAATCATCGTTCCACGTGCTGGGGCAAAAGCAATGATATGCCATTCACTCTCTGGCCAATCATTGGCTCGCGAAACGCAATTTTAGACCAACAACAGGCCCGTTATAGATGGGCGCGCAATTCCATACGCCGGGCAGTGAAAACCCACCCAACAAAACGGTCCAAAACGAAAAGCGATTCCCAATCGCACCCAACGCAGCCGATAGCATCAATCTTCATTTGCTTTGCTAATCACCAATTCGTTAGCATTTTTTTCATTGGTTCACTCGCTGGTTCTGATCGCTGGTCTGAAATTACAGCCTTTCCCACGGGCCCCGTCGACGGGATGGAGGTGAATTTGAGAATTTTTAACGGACGGAACCGCATGATCGCACCCGTGGCGTGCTGTATGTTTGTTTGCTGGGGTCGTTGTGTGTTGCATATCTTTTCTCCCCATCGCTGTCGCTGGTGAGGTGTTCCATCGTGATTACCGTAATCAGCGTGTGTGTGTGTGGAATGATGTTTTCAAATGCCCTGGAACGGAGTCCTGGTGTGGCATGTTTCGGAGGCTGGATCGGAGCGGTGGAACCTAATTATCACCTCTACGATTCTTGCACGAGCGATGGGAAGGGTTAGGGATGTTCTAGGTACGCTCGATCAAGTTATTTAGTTTTTTTTTTCATCGTCCCGGGGGCACAACTACTGCATCCAGCCCGGGAGGGAGTTGGTAGCACTCATCACACAGGTCTGACAATTAGATAACGATCAATTAATGACGAATCGGCTGTAATCACCACTTTCTTCCGCGTCTGTTGTGGAAAGGATCAAAGTGTGATTGTGTGTGAGAAAGAGAGAAAAAGAGAGCGCGTCTCATTAGTCGGTAACGATCGCGCGGGCTGGTTTTCCGACTAAGGAAAATGATAGTTCTCCACTGTAATAACAACGCTTGCAGAATAAGGTAAAAGTGTTCATTTTCCAGCCCCCGGCTGATGCTGCTGCAGCCGGTGGCATCAGCGCGATCACCTTAAGGGTGGAGGAAGTGTAACTTTCTCTTCACTCTACGCCACCCGCTCAGCTAAACGCTGTCTACATCCCGTCACCCCCATCGGGCGCCCGTTTATTCACCAGTCAGTCATTAGCATTCCGGCACGGGCACGGGGTCCGTGCCGAAGTCGACCGAATCGGTCCGGGTTCGCCTCGTTGCACGTTGCAGTGTTCACGTACGGCAGCCCAAACCAGGGCCTGCAACTGCACGTTGCGTCATCTCCGTTACGACGAGCCACAACTGCATCGTGCAGGAGCCACAATTCGTGTGCCGTTGCATTTGCGTTCTCCGCTTCTCCGGATCTCCGACGGGGTGGTTGAGGTATTTTGACTGGCAAAGCCATTCATTCCCTCGGTTTGGCGTGCAGCTTTACGCTGCGCGCATGAGTGTGTGTGTGTGTGTGTGTGTGTGCATATTTTGGGTGGTGATCATGGCGATCAGTGGAAACCGGTTTTTTATATTTTTTATTATTTTTTTCGGTTACAATCGTTTATTTTCCGTTGCATAAACGTGCAACCCAGGAATGCATGCCGGTCGAGGGTGCTTCTAACACATCATCGACGTGTGAGTTTTTTTTTTGTTACGAGCGACTGACAACCTTCGTTCGGATGATTTATCCGCCAATATCGGGCAGGCGGGCTAAGGGTCGAGTTTAGCAATGGCAACAGTTTGAAAAAAAAAGTTGTATAGACGATCGTGACTTTCCGACTACGAACATGCATGTGGAGAAAAAACGGGGCAAAGAAATTGCACAAGTACGTTCCGTTTTCGGGTTCGCCGTCCGTCCGCGCGTTGGTGTCTTTCGTCTTTTCGGTCAAAAACGACCTACAAAGGCTGGACGCTGGTAGTGTAGCGAGCTTGCTTGATCGTTCTCAGGCCTCTCCCGCATCACATGCTACCGATTCAAGTCGGGAGTGGCTTCCCCTCCTTTCCTGCACCCTTTACCATTCTCTCCCCGCTGCCTACCTTCCTGAAAAAGGATTAATACATATTTCACCACCCAAAGCCCGAGCGCGCGTGGGCGTGTGTTGTTCGGTTCGCTGTGAGTCTTAAATCACTCCACTCGGTACAGCGTCTGTCCCGTGCAGCAATCAGCATAAACCATATTGATTTCGCAACTCACGCTGCAACCCCCTGCGTCGCACGCTGCACGGTTCTGCTCGCCGGGTTCACTTTTTTTTTTATTTAATTTTCAGGAACAGGAACGGCGGGCAGGAATGAACTGCAGCTTCGAAACAGGTTTTGCCACCGATTTGCCCACAGTGTTTGACCGGCAAGAGGGTATTAAAATTAAACACCGGGGAAGTTGGAGCGGGAAATTAAAAGCAATAGGTTGCTGATGAACTGTGCCATTTCGGGTTCGCCAGTTATCGGTGCTGCGTTGAGCGAATGTGCAAATTTTTACTGTTGGAAAATAAAACATTCACTGCACCGTTTACGTCTGGCGGCGTAGCCCACCGGTCGGGGAAAACGGGACACCCGCGATGCGGCACCGTACGGTCGCACAAATGAATAGCGGAATCATAGAGCGCAAGACGCGCGTGACGTTCTTTACGAGCATAAGCAGCATGGCACCACAATTAATCCGCCGTAGTCGTAGATTCTTTCAATTAACACTCGAAATCAGCGAAGCTTATCGATGGTTGAAATGATAGTAGCAGCAGCGGCAGCAGCAGCTCGCAGCTTTCAAAAAAGGCGTACCGTGCTTAAAGACCGGACCTGATGCTTTGCCTCGTTAAGAGCTGTAAAGTGAGTTATATGAGCTTTTGGTGGATAAAAGGAGAATATCAAAGTGTTTAATCTAGACCATAACCATTATAGAGAGAATATATCTCAGTTGAAAGGTTTCTGTAGTCTATAATAATATCAATCTCATTTGATACCATATGTAATAATTTATTTATTCATTTACTCATTACAACCTCAGTGCTTGAAATACCTTCATATTATGATAGCTCGGATAGTTCAGTTTTTAATAGCATTATCTTAAACTTGTAAAATACAGCTGCCATCATTTTAGCTGTGATTTGATAAACCGTGCTTCGAATCGATCATCGATTAGAAATGGTGATCTCTCTTCAGCTCCACAACAAATATGTTCAAATAGGATTATGTCAAGGTAAAGATCTAAACCACCAATATTAGCAATTCTATAGAGTGATACTTAGCTCTCGCAAAGTATACAACTTCAAAGGAGTGTTAAATTAACTCTTTTGATTGAGCATGAGAAAACCTGTTTTTTTATCACCTAAACGTCAACTAAAACGCGTTTTGGAAAAAATAGTGTGGAAAGATGGTATCTAATTTAGATACAATACTAATTTTCTATTGCATGACAATTCGGTGCAGGATGAAAATC
>JXXA01008899.1:0-13884 GCA_000956255.1 Anopheles punctulatus | reverse complement strand
TATGTATGAGCTCTTTTTATGTGTCATATAAACTTAACAAATACTCAACGCTTTTGAGCACTCATAGTGAATTATGCAACACTTAAATTCGCACTATATTTCCGGTTCATACTATCGGGTATTTTATGTAACAGCATAACACAAGCACGCAATCGACACCACATGATACATCATCTTCCGCGTTGGTTTTGATCTTGCATAATTGAGACACCGGGAACGAGCCAGAACCGCCAACTATATCGAACGCAAGCAGATAATCAGATTCGAGCATCGTAAGTAAACCAAACCCTCCAGCACAACCGCACCGTGCACAGAGGACCAGCCGTAAGCGTAAAAGACGGGACGAACAGCGACAGCACCTGGCATTCATTGGGCCGGATGTAATCGATTGATCTTCCCGGTTTGGATGGATGGATGGATGGATGGTCTGGCTGCGTGATGTACGTCCCGATTTCGTGATTGGTGTGACAACACGTAGCGCTACGTGGAAATGCGCACACGTACGGGAAGGAGTTGCGTCCATGTGCCGTCCGCAGCGTACCGATACATGCCGGCATATTTATTTGGTGACAGTCGCCTGTCACTTTATATCGCGTCTATTTAATATCCCTGTATCCGATTTCACCGCGCGGAGTTGTGAGTGTGCTCGAGTGCGCTACCGTGTGCTGCCGTGTAGGTGGTCGCGTCATAGACGCCTGCAAACCGGGCCGCTCGTTACCGGGTGAGAATGCGCACGTCAGAAATTGAGAAGACAAATCAATCGCAGCTTGCAATGACACGCCGGGCGCAACGCCGGGGCGGCCCGTTGTGCAGCACAGTTGTGCTTTTGCTTTCGTTGTTTGTGCTCGATTAATCGAAATTTCCGCCCACGAAACCCCGTACCACCATGCGGCCTTCGTTGTTCGCTTATCTGGTGGTTCAACGCGTGGTGGCATGGCGAGCGCATCGTTTGCAAACTGACCCAATTGTGATGGCTGTGAAACGTGCGCCAGATGCAGGACATGTTTCGGGTGCGGACAACGGGCGCGAGCGGACAAGAAAAGGCTCGCGAACCCGTTTGATCAGAGCTGCGGGTGAGACAACGCGCCGTGGGAATATCATTATTGCGGAAATTTCAATACAATAAACACTAGGACGGACGCACTGGGTGCCGTGAGCAACGTACTCCATTCGACGATGGCGGCCTTAAGTGTCTCTTAGTGCGTTACGGCTTCGCGATTAGATTGAATAGGAATGCGTGTGTATGCCGTTCGTGAAGATGATGGTGCGGGTGTTACCTCAGAAGAAAGAAACGGGCTCCACAGTTCAGAAAGGGCATTATCATTACGTAACGTGCATTGCAAAAATGCAATGATCAGGCAATCCTTATCAGAAAATTGATAACTAATAATCAACATTTATATTCGCTACTTGTTATGAGTAATGGGAACCGTTTTGTTTCCCGCTGAAACAGAAAACGAGTGAGTGAGGTAATTATTAAATTTAATTTCCCCAACACGCTCCAACCGAATGTGAATAAGAATTTAATAATACAAATGTTGTTTCCATCCACTCTGTTGAATAATAAATGCGTTTCATTATTTGGTGCACTAGCCGATAAAATTTCCTTACCATGTGCCCGTGAATTGGAATGCAATACGTTTGCATCGAACGGCTCTTTATTGATTGTGTTATCAATATTAATAAACCTTCAGACGCAAATTCGCAGGCGGGATACGTTGTGCCTACCTGTTGCGTGGTTCGTGCAGCGCAGAATATTGGCGTCCCCGACCACGGGGCTGATGCCATCTTTATTTATTTATCTGCGATTGAAAACGCGCCATCAATTGCTTCCTGCCGATAAGAAACCGGTGGGGTGAGGATGAGTAATATTTTGAGAAATCAAATTGATTTATGCTAAACGCGATCTTCTCTGAAGCGAAACTTCATTATCTTCATTATCAGTGAGTTTGGAAAAGTTTGGTCGACAAAATGGCCTCCCCCTGGCCAGGCTGCATTTAATTGTCGCCTAATGGTTCCGGCTAGGTGGCAAGTCGGCATGTTGCTATTCGTTTCCGCACGGGATACGATGGCCAGATAGCGTGGAGTTGATTAATCAACCACCGACACCGGCGCCGGACCGACCGTGGAACGAAACGCTTCACCCATCAACAATCATCCAGCGTCTAAATAATATTTTCGGCTGTCCAAAATCGTGCGCTTTCGTGAAACATTGCGCCCGCCCGATTTCCATTATGCGCCAGCATTAATCATAACACGGGATGGTTGTTTTGTTTTCCACTTTTCCAATTTTCCTCAAGTGACTGGCAGAAGTTTTCACCCGGAAAGCTGGGTAGGGGGCTTAG
Organism: Anopheles punctulatus; assembly: GCA_000956255.1. NCBI lineage: Eukaryota > Metazoa > Arthropoda > Insecta > Diptera > Culicidae > Anopheles > Anopheles punctulatus. The sequence goes on along the minus strand of JXXA01008899.1, from coordinate 11,539 downwards.
GTATCGAGTTCTCTGGCCGGAAATTAACGAGACAATAAGTAAGTGCACGTGCACTCCACGTGCTCCAGCTGTTCCGCGCTCGTCCGCGGCTCCTCACCGCTCCTCACCGGATCTGTTGCGTGAACAAGCCATTTCTTCGTAAAACGGTTTCACAATTCACCCAGCCCCAGGCCACAGGACGGTACCATCTGCTGTGGATCGGGATGGTAGTGCCGGTGGAGCGGCGCGGGACATTAAATTTGAAAAATGGCTTCTCCTAATGAATAATTAACAACTGGTGCTGTTGTTGGAAATTAATTGCTTTGAAATCAACAATTACCTTCAATTGTCGCTTCCGGTTGCCGGAAGCTCCGGTAGGTGGCGGTGTTGGAATTTGGAAACATAAAAGCTTCGGATTTCCGTAAACCTTTTGCTATCGGATGACTGCAATGGACGGGTGGGTGTTGGAAAAAGGATTCTTTATCTGCAATAATCGCCCTTATCACTTATTCATCGTTTTGTGTTGCGGACGGCGGCTCCCCATTTAGCCTTTAGCCGAAGATGGCACCTGTTAATGTTTCAGTTAGTGAATTAGTTTTGGGTGCGGCAAAAGACCCTCAGCGAGAATTAATTCCTAGAAAAATCAATCATGCAGTAACGAGAATTTTCTTGTTATTTTTTTCCGCTCCCATGGCGCTAATGTACTACAAGTGCGTGAAGCACCTACCATGTTTCTGGAAAATGTTCTGCAAACTGAGTAAAAACCTGCACTTACAAACGAATGCAGATTGTGTATTTTTTCTGGTAAATAAAATCCTCTTTACATGGGCTATGGTCGCAACGGTAAACTCCCCAGTGCGACAGTAAAAATAGGGGTGTTACCCTCCTCCAAACAACCCAACCGCACGCAATCATGCACCCGAAAGGTCCGAGGATCGGTCTCAGCCCTCTCAGAACGCCCGGTTACCGGAAATCGGAGATAAAAGTGCAATGGCATTTAAATCAAAGTTAGAAACAGGACACCCTGACGGTCTATGCCGGGCTGCTAAATACTGCTTACATGGAAGGCAGGTTGTGCCGGAAGCTGTCGACATGGGTTTCGTTGGGGTCAAGCGTGTGGGCTTCCCGGTGTGCATCGCCGGGTTTCAACTATCAAGGCAGCATGGGAGTATTTTCGCAAGCATCGTTGGTATCCCTGTTCGCTTTCCCAAGTTGTAATCCTACCTAAAAACATATGCACTTTTACGTATTCTAATGACTTCAATAATTAAAGGAGTCCTTCGTAAGAGGATAAGCTTGACCGCCAGCGAGCCGGATGGGGCGTGTGTGGGATCGAAAAAAAATACGGAGGAGCTTGCTCAAAAATTAGTTTCACTTTGCCCGGAGCCTTGAGCGTTTTGGTCGGACAACGAAAGCGATGCATGTTGGATGCTGTCACACTCTCGCCCCGCGGGGGAGCATGTGGCCACCAATTGACCGAACGACTTCTTCCAAAGCTACCGTGGCAATCGGAAACCCTCGCATTATTTTTTCTCGTTGCTGTCTGACTCTGCTTGGCTGCACGTATAACCTTCACAGGCCAGCAAGGCCTCTGCGCTCCACTTTTCGGCAACGGAAATGGAAAATATTAACACTCCACAGACATAGATCCCAAATTTGTCTTCCTTTTGCGAGCAATAATCTCCCTCTCGGGTGTCCCTGGTCGCAAGCGCCCGGTCAAACTCTAATGCGAACCGGAAATGGAGACAACTGGTTTCGAGTTTTATTCTACGCACCGGAACATTTTAGCCGGCGGTGCCTACCACACTGAGCCGAGGTGAATCCTTTCAATTGCTTAGAAATTTGCTATTTTAATTCCCGCTCACCGGTGCTCTGCCCGGTTTTTCAGTCAGGACTCATGTGGCCGGTTTTCATCGGTCAGTCCGGGTTTCGGATTTCTGACTTTTGCCCCGTACCTACCGGAGGCTTCCCCACCGAGAGCAAAGCGGATAAGTGGGATTAGCATTAGTCGCACAGTGACGTGGAGTGAGATTTGGGATTTAAAGTGATTGTTGCTCTTTCTCTTGTTTTCTCATTCCCTCTCTCTATTCCACTCACGGTTCATCTGAAGAACCTGCCAGTGGTTTTTGTTACGGGTGTGTAGGACGAGGATGAATTATACGGCCGTTTTGGTTTTAAGCAGTAAATCCTAGGCATAATGATACGTGTACGATTGCATGTCGATGGGCGACGGAGGAACGTATTGTGGTGCATTCTAGTAGCTTCTTCTTCAGGATGGCAATGGAATGAATCTCAACGGACTGGCGTAGGCTTGTTTTGGTTTTTCTGAATGGTATAGACATGGAAGTGAATGCCAGTTGCTTGTCTTCAGCGTGGCATCGTTGGTGATGACTCGGGGGGAGGAAATGAAATCATTTTCATACTTTTTTCAATTATCTATGAACATCCATTAGCATCAAGTGAGAAAACCCTTAAGAGGATACCTTTATTTGTAGAACTTTAGAGGATAAAGGTAAAAAAGTGGAGTGATCGTTTACTAAACTAGAATATTAACAAAAGGTTTCAGCAAATTCTAGAATATATTGTTTATTTACTTTTATTTTTTTATGATTTTATTCATTTTTTTATAGAGAACGACCTTGCTTTGAAGTTGACGTTGGTTAATTCTAAACGAGTCTTTCGTTGCAATCTTAACAGATGAACTGTTCAAAATTTCATCACAAAAATATAAAGCGATAAAGCAGATGATTTTGAAGACCAGTTTACTTTACTATTATTCCTCTACAATCGCTTGAAATGTTAAACACTTGGTTCAATAACTGCTGAAAATTATGCTCAATTTCCAGAACCAATTTTTTGAAATACCTGGAAAAAATTATTTCGATTAATTCTGAATAAATGGATGTGCCCTAACGTAATCATATTCTCGAGAAACACAATTTTCTTCGTCCACTACCAACCGTGGGCTAAGTGGGTGGTGAATGCTTTTTACTCTCAACAGCTGCAAATTTTAGTGACTTCACTTACCGAATGATTCAATTCAATATTTCACCGCTCGCAGTTGACGTGGCACGGACCCTTTAGCCCATTCGCCCGTCAAGACGGTAACGGTCTGCGGTCTACGATATAATTTCATCATTTTTAATTTCACCATCGTCCGGCGTTTCTTCGTTCAGCCGTACCTAACCAACAAAACAAAAAATGGAAAAACTTGGCTCGAACTAGTTTTTGCGCTCGGGCACGTGTCGGTGGCAAGCAAAACAATAGAAAGAATGACAAAAAACACACGCTACCTTGTAGCAATTGGCACATCGCTCAATATTTCCCACGCGTTCGCGTGATGGGGTGGAAAACTCGCAAAACCTTTCGCTGCCGTTCGGGGCCAGCCACTGAAATAGACGGTTGGTTTTTTTTCGCGCTTGACTCCGTTGACTCAGGTTCGTTCGTTCGATTCCGGTCCCCCAGCGCCCGCCGGAACAGGATGGCCCTTTTCTAAGCCCACCGGAAACCCACCGCCACCACCGTCACGCAACGTTCGTTTTACGTTCGGTTTGAAAAACCACTCTGCGGAAAACCCATTAACTCACCACTTAACGCAAACTCTGTGCGCATTTTTTTCTTCTTCTGTTGTTGTTGTTGCCATTTCTGCATCGAAATCCTCTTCTTTTTGTCCTTTTTTGCAAAGTTTCACCCGTCCAATCTTTCCGTGCCGCGCCCGCCCGGCCACCATCAGCTTTGCCTACACCCGTAGGTTCTTTTGTGTCCTGGTTCAGCTGACTAACAGACTTTTTTTTCACGTCATAATTGGTTACTTCCTATCGGACGATCGGGTGGGTCAAATGCGGTTGAGCTTGAGGGCAGTTTTTGTCGCTCCTTCGGCTGTTCTCGAGCGCGTACGCTCTCTTTCTCGTTGTTTTCACTTGTCCAGTTGGTGCAGGAGTTTGCTGAGGGGGAGTGTGGCATGCGGCGTATGGATTAGAGATTGACTCGAGGCCGGAATGGTGAAACGTCATAGGAGGCACGCGATTGTATGTGGATCTTTTGTAAAGCGGTGTCACCTGCAGTATTGAATGGTGTTTTAGGAGCAGATTGTTTCACTTCCGGGCGATGATTGGAAATGAGTCTGTGATTAGAGTTCATCGTAAATTGTTTATCAATGTCCACGTGACAATGGTCTTTGTTGATAAACGGGAGGTGTTGATGTACAGTGGAAACAGTGACGGTGGTTAAATATTTGTCTAATTGTGAATTGGTTAAAGATGATCAAATGATACATTCATAAAAAGATATTAAAAAAAAAACACTGACAAATTGAACGTTTAAAATCCATATCCAACCATTTAATGTTGTTGATATCGGCATACCCGTTACTAGCCCTCTTTTCATGACCTGCCTCTATTGAGTTGTCATTTGTCCGCATTCATCGTAGACGCCTGCCGCTCTCAACCTATCTCAGCCAGTCTCAAACCATTCTCTCGCTAAATTTCCCGACTAAGAGTTGTCAACGAATCGCTCTCGGGAAAGCAAAGTTCATCCGATGTTATTGCAAGTGCTTGGTAGTAAATTGCATCGCACCAAAGGTATCAATAATACTTGATGAAACGATTACCTCTTAGAGGCAACACAACAACCTGAACAGCTTTACTAGAATTGCAAAACATCATAAAAAAAACGTAAAGTTGTAAGTAGTTCCCTCGCCAACAAAACCGTTCGTGCAAAATAGAAACATCAACAAATTGCACTGACAATCTGTTCGACAATGTTCGCTCATGCGACTTGTTTTATTTCTTCTCGTGATCAAGGAGTAAAAAAAACACGGAAAATAGTACACTGAAACACAAAAAAAACCCCCAACGTGACCGAACAGCTCCCGCGAGGCCTTTTCGGTTTCGCTTTTGCCAAAATCGTTGCCACTGAAGGATGTTGGTTTTCCCGGACCGAACGCAGTGCGCATGGGCGATTTGGCCGTGTTAGGTCGACACATCGGTCGGGTCGGCATTTGTTTATCTTCCGTGCCGCGATTCACCGCACCATGTTCCGTTCACGTGTTTCGGGCACTTTGGATGAACTTTTCCTCCTTAAGGAAGAAATGCAAGAGCCGAAACGGAGAACGGTTGACAGACACAGGGCATAGTGAATCGGTGAGATGAAACGAGCGCTTTATCTCACGATGAGCTTTATCACGTTACTCTTATTTCCGCCCGGTGGGTGAGATGCTAGAGGATGACAGCAAGCCGCGGGCAACGTTGATTCTTGTTTATGTTTTCGTTTGATTGCGCGCTAAGCAACGGATGTGGCAGTGTGTAAGGGCATGTGTAAAAGAAAATGTTTGAAGAATCAACAAGAATGAGACGTTTGTATGTTAAGCTTTGTGAATGTTTTTTTCTGATAATCAACGTTGAAGAAATTCTGGAATTTTTTTTAGCGACTGGAATGTTTTGCAAACTCATTCAATTATTGTTTAAATGTAATTCGATAGCAAAAAAATGTTCATGTTCAATAATATTTTTAAAGGCAGCTCTTCTAAAGAAACTGTTGAGTGATAAAACATTAAAGTCATAGAGAAATTGGGCTTGGTTTTTTAGAACTAAAACTGAAAAAGCTAAAGAAATGAGCTTTAAGCTTTTATTAATCTCAACAAAAAAAAAACATCATCAGTTGCTGATAAATTTTTTGATTTCTTTCAACTTAAAATTTCTAAATTTTGAGAACTGAACCACTTTTAATAGGAATCGTGTTCACAGCATCCCAATAGGTAGCACCAGCTACTCACAAGCTAGCTTTTGTTTTCCAATACCTCTCACAAGCGAGAGAATACATCTCACTTTTCTCACGTCACGAGAAAAGAATTTTGCCGACCGTGAACGGATACGAGCGGCAAACTCGGAATCTGCTCGCAGGGAAGAATCGGATGAACCGAGCGAAAAGCGTTCGGCATGGATGCTGGAAACTTCCGAGCGCTAGTTTGGCAACATCCCGCGATGGTGTAACAGCTTGCCGTCGGTGCCGGAGTATCGTTATCGGTTCGTTATCTCGGTTGACGTGGTACCCAGTCGCAACGTTTTGGCTCACGTCGAAACGAAAATCCTCCGTGTCCTGTGGTGTGGTTGGATTTGATGGTTCGAGTGAAAGACGAAAAATACACGAATAGAAAGCAAACATACACAAACACAACCGCTCAACACACCGTGAGGTGAGGCAGGCAGTGCGGAAGTAGGATACAAATGTGGGCACCTGTCGGGGCCGTGGGAAAAGATTTATTAGGTTCAACGGATGTCGAACGTCGTGACGGGAAGGCTGTGTAGTGCGAGTCAAGGCGGTCTTTACTGTACCCATGTGGGGTAAACTAAATCAAGACCGATCACTTCCGTACCGTCTGTCACTGGCTTGAGTTTGAGTGATTGGCAGGCAAAGTTGAGTTTTACACCAGTGCGAGCGTAGCAACCGTGACAACAGGCAACGCCAGGGTGTAAACTTCACTTCGTCGAGATTACTGACGGTTGAACGGTTCAAGGGCTTTGTAGCAAAAGTCGTTGCGTAATGTAAGCATCCCCCCGGTCGGTTGAGAACTATCCACGCGGTGTCGCGTTGTCTTCGTTCTTTTGTAATAAACACAGCTCGGGATAATTGAATAAGCTTGGCGGCGTGAGGATGTTGTTTGAAATTTGAAATCAATACCACTACCATCAGCACGACATGGATGGCTCCTCCCCGCGTGCTTCTATTATCATTACCAGCTCCGATGCCATTACGTAGCGCTGTTATCAGAACTTGCTTCCCACCGAAAAGAAATAAACCATAAACCTGGTTCGGGGGCCCGATACGGCCGTAATCGAACGACGCCCAGCCCCGGGCCGCGAGTGGAGCAGATAAAATAAAAATAATCACACCGGATCACCGTCTCCGCGGGCCCTCGGGGCTTGGTTGGGCTTGGCGAGGCCGCAGCACATCGTTAACGCAGCTGGCAAGAATTCTTACAATTTCTGTGCCCGTCGAAAAAGACGACTGCCGGTATGCCAGGCATTGTTAATGCTGGCCGATGGGTTTTTGGGGGTTTTCGAGCAGTGAAATGACTTTCCTTTTGTTGCGAGAAATGCGATTCCTTTCGTGGCTGTGGGAGGTCTTCGCTTTGAAAGTGCTGCGGGAGTGCTGGGTCATTTTAAAGTGTGAGAGTTAGCATCAAAGCTCAGAAGCTTGAATGCTTGAATAAGTATTAGGAAAATTTGGTAAACAACCTTACAATTTGTCGTGTAAGGGAGAAGGGTTCGAACGAATTGTTTTGAACAAAACATGCCAAGCACTGTTCAATGCATGACTCACAAAAGGAGGCCATGACATACTAAGCGATGCGAAACGTCATTCGTGTTTTCCCAATTATAAAACCTATTTTGTTGCTGTTCAAATCCCATGTTTTCCAGGACGCTGGGTGCGGGTGTTTCATTCGCGGAAATCCTCGTGGCAGATAAACCATTATTCGGCAAAAGATTCTACCGAAGCTGGTGTTGCAGCGAATGTGAGTGCGGATCCAGCGCTGGCGGATGTGACGAGGAGAAGTGTCTGCGCTGGGATTATTGTGCTACGCGAAGCAGTTCCCTCAACACCAAGCGTACCGAAGAAAGGAAGTGGCAGTAGTGGCCCAAAACCCAGCGCACTGCCAAGTGTGTTTCTGTGCATTGTTGTTGTGTCGTGTCAGGTTGCAACGAGTTGGAAGATTCTTGTCTTGAAATCTGGAATGTCAATCTAGCCGTGAAAAGCTAGCCCACGGTGTACGACCGTGGGAGGCGTTGCTGTGTGTGGTGATTTTAGTGTGCGTGTGCATATGAGTGTGGTAGTGTGAGTGTGCAAGTGCGTAAATTTTCACCACTGTACCGACGACGGTGCAAAGTGCAAAGAGGGAGTGTGTGTGTGAGAGAGAGAGAGTGAGAGAGAAAAAGGAAAAAAAAAACAAATCCCACCGAAGGCGGTACAAGCTAGATCCAGAGACGCAGCCATTACTTTAAAGCGACAGTTGCGAATACTTACCGGAGGTACCAGCGCCACAGAACTAGGTCAGCTATTTTTATCAACATTCTTTTCATCTTGCTTCCCATGCAGCTCGTTGGGAGAGGGAAGAACATATTTCATTCTTGTTTTTTTTGTTTCCCCGTTCGCTGCAAGCCACCGTATCTCGCTTAGGTGGACACGTTTGGCGACTAACAACCGGCTGTGACATCTCGAAAGGATTAATGCACCCCTCTTACCCGCTGAGGGAGTCAGGGAGCCGTCTTAAACGCTTTCCACCTAGGTCGTTGTTATTTAGTTTGCTATTCAAAACCAATCCCACCCGTCCGCTGTGCTCCGTCGCGAGAAGCAACCCCTTCGCTGCGCCATTTTTGTCAAAAGCATGCACAGAATTAGCATCCGAACTTTGGGACCTTTCGGTCTTTGGGGCCATGGTGCCGTGGTGCCGTGTGCTAGGAGCTAGGCACCTAGCTCTAGGGGCAGCTGTTGCTCCTGTTGGTGGGCTGCAAAATCGCCGAGACTACCGCTACCATTTCACTGCTCATTTAGCGAACCTGGCGCTAGGAAACGGTTCGTGTGCCTTGCGAGAACGTCGTGCCTTTTGTTTGCCAGCGTGCTGACGACGACAACGATGGTGTAGTGGCTGTGTAAAGCCATAATCACTCCTTTGTTTCATCAGCGGCTTGGTGGTCCCCAGCGCAGGAGTCAGGGTTGGATGTGAGCTTCCTTCTCGAGCCGCTCAGTTACTGCACCCAACTCCTCAAGGGGCTTTAAATGTGTCGATTTTGTGCCGGGCTTTGCTTAGCTAATTAAACGCACGGGCTCACTGTCTGCCGGTCGTCGAGCGGTTGGGCAGCGGATTAACTGGGCGGAGACTGTAATTAGAGCTGGCTTGGACCGCGCTAGCAAAGGCACCGTGACGAAGACGATGTCATCGACGGCGGGCGGTAACGTCGATTGATAAGTAGCAAATGACTTTGCGGTTCGTTTGCCGCCTGTCGATCCTTGATCCATTAGCGCGCCCGATGACGGTGGTGGTACGGCAGATTAAACAGCAATTTGCTGTGTTTGTGGTTTACTTCACGCCCGGGGTCGAGGCGAGCAAACTGATGGCGATTTTCCGCGGCATGCGTAATTAAAATAACAGCAAAAAACAGTAAACCGCTTCACAACAAAGTACGCGGAAGGATAGAGCTGTAATTCCCCGAATCGTGCGTTGAAGAAAATTTCACTTTTAACGTCGGAATCGGGCTAATCTTCCTCGCGTTTCCTTCAAGACGCTACCAGGAACAACTTGAAAGCAATGTTTTGTGTAACGTTTTGTAGAAAATTTGTTTACTATCTTTCGTCTCTTCTGATTTCCCTTGATTTTCATTACCAACTGCTCGCAGCAAAATGTTTCCTTTGTTTGGCGTAAATGAAATTCAGCACTAAAAAAAAAAACAACAAAAATGATATCAAACACTTGCCACCGAACAACACCGAACATGCAGAGCAGTGAGCTCCTCTACCATCCGGTCGCAATGCTTAATATTTAAAATTTAAATGTAACCTTCACCTCAAATCCGGCTCCAGCAGGTGAATAATTGCGCTGTTGGGTTTTTTGTCTTCTCATCCCCATCCTCGTCCATCCCTCCCCTACTCACCGCTCTTCTTACATTTACCACCTCCGGGGCATTTTTCCAACCTAATTTATTCTACGGGATAGCTTTAAAAATAGCATTAAAAAACTGCTCCCCACTGCTCGTCCACCTTGCGGGTGACCCACATCGCTACGGTGCGCTCGTCGGAATTTTACACACGCACCCAAGCGCCCCTCAGCCAAGCCAAGCATCATCATCGTCGTCATCATCATTTCCAGCCGGTATGCCGGGATTTATGTTTTGGAATGTTTGTAACGGTGCAGATTTGTGCGGTTCCTCCGAAAAGGCAGCACCGGGCACAAACTAAACCCCAACATTAAAAAAAAAAGCTTCTTGGTTGCCCGGGAAAAGTTCTTGGTCGGGCCTCTTCGACAAACTTTGTTCGATTTGAGAGCAGCATGGCCAACATTTGAGCCTAAGCTTTAAGCGTTGTGCGTCGTTTAAACTTTTCGGACGCTAAATCAGGCGTGTGTGTGTATGTGCTTACAGTCGTCCTTTTTAGGATTTACTTTCAGAAATGTTATGCGTTATTTAATGTGAAAAGAAATGTTCAAAACCGGGTTCAGCATAGTTTGCACACTGCACGAACCTTAACGAGCGAAATGACTGCGTGCAATAACTGTTTAACGCTGCCACTTAGCAGGGTTCGGTATGTCGATAATTTTTTATTGACCCATAGAACCTTTAAAAGTACAATTTTATTCACTCATCATTAATTACACAATTAAATTTAATTCACTTTTTATGCTGCGCGCGATACACACTACACGGGATTGCCGATCAAACGGGGAGCTGGAGAGCTTAAAGCGTGAAAAGCTTGATTTATTGCCCACCGAGGCTACCCATCGGAAGGGTCATTTTCCCGTCGTATTTGTAGTCCTCGCCGAGCAACAGCAACATCCTTTATTTGAAGTGCAGTTCAAAAACCTCTGGGTTGAAATGTTGTCGAAAGGATTATCTGATATAGAGAAGGAAACAGAGTAAGAGAGAAAGATAGAGCGAGAGAGAGAGAGAGATAGAGATAGAGAGAGTTAGTCATCTAAAGGGCGTAAGCACAAACGATACGTGGATATGAGATCAGATGGAGAAATGCAAAATGGGAAAACGATGGAATGGAAAAAAATGAGGAAAACCCTGCTCCTTTCGTATCGTTTCTTGTGCGCGTTTCAAGTTTCGATCGGGGGAGTGGGGAGAAAAAGAGCAAAGGAGGCCGTTTACGGGTACAACATAAACCCGTCGTCGTCTTCGTCGGCACTAACACCAAAAAAAAAGAAAGCGCCACGATGACCTTCCTGGCTGGAAGCTGCGGTGGGCAGAACAGCAGTCGCGAGACGCTCCAAAGCGAACCGCATAAAAACCGACCCCGAAACGGTGCCCGTACGCCAGCAAAAGGTTGGCCGGGAAATTGATATGTTTGTTTTAAATTGAATTTCAGATCCACCGTGACACCGTTTCTGGCACTTCTGTGTCTGGTTTTCCGATCTGGCTTGGGGTGACAATAATAATAATAATAATAACAGTGGCGAAGCAAACGAAACGACAACAAGAACTAATGGAGTCCGTGGCGTCTTGGGACACTTTCATAAAGTGAAGCGAAACGCGTGGCGCTATATAAATAGCGCGGAAATGCAGCCTCGCGGTGGAGGGATTTATTTACGTTTGGTTTTGCTTTAAGTTGTTCCGCTGTTAAAAACACTTGAAAGCGATCTTCATAAACTTCTGTAGCCAATGGGTGTGGGTTAGCGGCGGAGTTGGGTATTTTTGTACTTCGACACTTTTCCACACCGAGCAATTGGTTTTCCGATACGGATCGATTAACCCGGACTGTTCGGTCGACTGTTGCCGAAAAGGATAAAGGCTTTTTATGTGTACGTTTGAATCGGAACGAGCACGGAAAGATCGAAAGCGGGTCCGGG
>JXXA01008898.1:0-17151 GCA_000956255.1 Anopheles punctulatus | reverse complement strand
TAGCTTATTTTACACCTTAACGACGGGTGACGTGGAACGAAAACCGTCCGACAATGCCATCATAAACAAGGACGCACGCAGCCACCAGAACCCCGGTTCAAGGAGAAAAAGGAAGACTTGCAACCGAAGGAAACGGAGAGCATCATCCATCTTAAGTAAAATTCCGGCGCTGTACAAGGAATATAAACAAACCCGCATTTTCCAAGTTTGTCCCTTTTGCTGCTCGCTTTGCTGGAGGTGACGGACGAAAAAAAAAAAACGAGTCAAAATACGGGCAACGGCTGCCATCTCCGTGGTCGTCAACCCAAAGACGCTACCGAACAAGGAGATGCCGCTTTAATTCCTTTTAAGGACGGCATTGCGCGCCTCGCGGAACAGGTTTACTGTGCCGGAATGAAACGAAACTCGTCATCAGACACTGCGTCTCGGTAAATTGATTGGTCCGCTCGAGATGTTTGCATCGTGTCACAAAACCGCAACAAAAAAAAATCTCTCTGCCTCGCGTCACAAATGCGTGGGAAGCAGCATCGACTGCAAACAAGATTGGCGGGATAATCGTTCGCCGGGCTTTAAACCTCAGCTAACGGGAGGCTCGTCAGAGTTCGCGGTAGTCACCACGGTCATAGACACGGCGCGGAGAAGAAATCCCACGCTCGGAGAAGCCCACCCAACGAAAGGTGGTGTGGCTGCTGGTGATCAAAGCGCTTTATGAACACATCCGTAACGACTGCCGGAGACGATCCGGCGACTGCGGACTCCATTTCGTGCTTCTTCTTTGCCACTGAACCGTCGGGAACGTTTTCTTATCATCTGCAAACCGTTTACCGAGCGGTAAGATAACATTCCAAAGACGGTTAGAATATTTGGAATCCCACACGGCTCGCCTCGGGTGGTGATGATGATGGCGGCGTATTATTGATTTAGCGAGTTCGTTATTTTTAGTTCGTTCGTTGGGATAGGTCGTTGCGTTAGGCATTAGCGTAAGGTCTCTGTTGTGATCGCATCACCTGAAGCTGAATCTCTAGGATTTCTAATGCTTATTTAATGGTTAAAAATAGCAATCGAATCGTGACAAATTTGTACTAAGTATTAGTTATCTTATGTGACGTAAAATTTGCATGATCCAAAACATATTTACGCGCAATTATTCTTGATCACATCAACTATTTACATGAGTAAACACTCGGCCGATTTGAAATCCTAACGTTTAAGGTACAATACCTATTTGAGTTATGAAAACTCTTTCAATAATTATAAAAAAATTATTTAAATATAAATTTAAAAAATCTTTAATCGTTTTTTATCGATTGAAGTCGAAAAAGTTAGAGTGAAACAAAAACAAAACATATGACCCCCAAAAAAACTGGTTCGAATCGGATCGAAAGTTGATGTCAAACATCTTCGTTTTTCTGTTTTTATCACATGTGATAAAAAGCGATCAACAAATATCTTCCAAACTTTATCGTGAGCAACAAATCCACACATAGCCAGAAGCAATCGTGACGCCGTACACATCATAAATTCATATTTCAACGTTGCTCTATCGCGTTAGAACCAACGTTCTACCGCGTGTTGTGCTCAGTATTTCATCAGGTGCTCTCGAGCACTTGAGAAAAAAAAACAGAACTCCCCAAGGAAGGAGAACCTGAACATATCGCTCGATGCATGATGTTTGCTGGTCAGTTATCAAGGAAGGAAAGCGGTCGTAAAGTAAACAGCAGTAACACCGGGGAAACCGGTGCAATATTTGTAGCACAGTCGGTTGGGACGCGATGTTTGCTCCACGTGGAATTATCGTTTTTTTTTACCGATGTAAACACATCACCCGGCGAACGATGGCAGCAGATCGAACTGCAGGAATCGGGCTGATGGAGCCCGCACGCCGCGCAATGACACTAATAATCTGAGCAAACAACAGCCGACGAAACGAAGCCCGTGTGGGAAAGATGAAATGGACAACTCATCTACCCCGCCGGGCCGAGTCGCGGAGTTTTGAAATAGAGCTGAAGGGAAAACAAAATTGGAGCATCGACTTATCTGCGTCCAGACTTGCACCACAAAGAAGGCCGCGGTAAGCCATAATCTCTGATCAGAGCTCCACCGGTAGACACCGTTCTGCCGTTGGGCATCTTGCGCACCACACTCCATTAGCTCGCATTTGTGTCTTTATCAACGAATGTACGGGGGTTTTTTTTCTACATAAGGTGCCTCCCCGCTACTAGTTTTAAGAGGCATTGGTTTTGGTCGACCCGAAGGGTCACGTGGAGCTTCAGAAAAAAAAACAAACACTGGCCGGAGTTTGAATTTATTAAGCACATAGAAGTGTTGAGCCAAATCATTAGCCATTCCGCGGCGCCTTTCCTTATAAACGGCCAAGTACGCCGTCAACCAAATTCGCTCAACCGCCGAGTCCGGTACCAGCCGAGACCAGCCACAGTCTGGACGACCTTATGCACTTGTTATCAACGCGAACACCAGCGACAGTAAAAAGTTTTCTGCTCAAGCGGTACGCAAAAGGCTCACAAAACGCTTGCATGTTTGGGTAAGGAAATCGTCGCGATCTTAGCATGGAGCCGCGCGTAAGGCTTTCGACCGGTTTGGCGTGTGCCAACCGGTCAAGTGCCGCTATTAGCGTGTGTTATGCCTCGTGAGCAGCCATTGCCTGAAGGAAGGCTACAGGTGAGGGCATTATTATGAAAATGCTGCTTAAATGCTCGTTAAATAGTTTGACGAAAGATTGGAAACTTTTGTGAACCTAAACTAAATTAAAGGTTACTAAGTTTTACTAAGTTTTTAACGTTTAAAATTCAGCTAGGATCAAAATGAAAAAGAAGCATAAAAGTTAAGCATAGAAGCAGAAGCATTTTCGTGGAAAAACAGATTAACATCACGAAAAAAAAATCATAAGAATGACAAAATTGCCCTCTGCTTGCCCTATACCGAAACTATCAAGAGTAATGGGCTTCAATGCGGTCACAACAATAGCAAGATCATATCAACCACCTCCCGTCTCATCGACCGCAGTTTAGCAAACCTTTCCTACCATCAGCAACGTGTCGGGCCACAGATTTCACGGAAGCTGTTTCGCTGGAGACAATGAGCTGCCCATTCGCGCACTATGATGGCCATGATTGGTTGCCCCACAGCCAATATCCCCCTTACCCCTGTCCCTCTTTGTGAGCTTACAGCAATTTTATGTGTCATTATGAACATGAACCGCTGGAACCGGCGCGAACGCAACGTAATTATAATGCCTAGACGAGGTCTCGCCGGGTCCGATGCTAAGATGCTGACTCCACAACACTGCAGACGTGTCCGAGGCAAGCGAAGGAATATGCTACGAACGTGCCTAAAAAGGCATATGCATACCACACTCTCCCTCTCCCTCTCTCTCACTCTATCTCGCCGCTTCTCGCTTGTGTCCTCATTCGCGATTTCTTTTCCAACGTTCGGTTGATCGAAAGCCAACCTTGAGGTTCCGGCTTGCTTTCTCGAGCTTATGTGCGGCGCGCGAATTAAACATGCGTCGTCCAACGATGACGTTGACCGGGTCGACGACGGGTTTGCGTCGCAGTCAAGTCAAGTAGATGGCGAGAGTGCGACACGTTAACCACGAATTCGTTCCACCACCGGCGGGACACGGCACGACGAACCACGGTCGGAAAGGCAATCCGAAAAAGTAAACACGTGCCTTTGGCAGCACTCGCAACAGGCGTTAAACAAGTAACCACATTGTACCATGCTTTAAAAAAAAAAAAACACCGAGCGCTGAATCCGTAGTGGTTTGTGTGGTTAGGCTGCGTTATTCCCCGCTCTACCAGCATCCACCGAATAATTGCTCCAATTTCTCGGGTTTCGGTAAGTTGCACGCGTGTTCCGCGGTAACCGCAACTGACTGAATGAATTGAGCAAATAAGAGTATATTATTCGACTGTAGCAATAACAATCTGATTTAAACTGCGCATCATCACGCTATCGCAGGGGATTCGTAAAAAAATTAAAATATTGAAGTCACTGCGAAAAGCTTCGAAAAGTGTTTACATAAACAAGAATCGAAATCGCACTGTTCGGACGACAAACAAAAACTCGACAGTTGCATCCAACCTTGAAATTGGAATCAATTGCCTCGCTTTTAGGCTGTCGCTGCAGAAAACGAAACCACTGGTGGTGCGAGGGCACACTACGCACTCGTTCTCGTTCACACCGGCGTGTCTACGTCCTTAAGACATTCCCTTTCCTACTTCTCCGTTTAAAAGAGTTTCACATATGCATGCACCACTTGATTGCCCACGGGTTCCACGTTAAGAAGAACTCCCAGTAGCGGCAATCTCGAACTCGGTTGAACAATAAACAACAACAAAAACGACTAAAATGATAAGAAATTCTAGGTCCTATACGTTCGTCGAATCGATCATGCTTACCGGTATCAAATTTGAGATTATTGAACAACAGTGACCGATGAACCGTGTCGAGCGTGTCGAGAATGGCTGGATTCTGTAGGATGCGAGAACGGTCAGTGGTGACGTTGGAGTTGGCACTCGGGACGTCGTTTCTTCTAGCTCCTTGCCGTTCGCTTGCCGCGTACTTGTCGTTGTTTCTCTGCTTCATTCCCCAAAAAGGCCGCGCCAGTTCGAGATGCCATGCAAAGAGAGTGGAACGAGAAAAGAAGGCGATAAAGTAAAGTAAATAAAGTTCATCTCTGGTGCATGATGGGACCATAGCGATCCCGTCGCCGGAGCAGCAAGAAGAAAAACCGGATTTTATTCGCAATGCGACGAATACGCCGCTAGAGTGTTCGCATTAAAACGCTTCCTATATTACAGAGGTGAATGTGCTCGCCACTACTATCGCCGGGAAGTTCTGTTCTGTTAAAACTGCGTACAAAATAAACTGCTTCGACTGACCTCTCGACTAATCTGCTCTAGACTGTGTGCACTTGGATACAACAGCAGTATAAGCACGAAACATAGGGGCAATGTTTACTTTGCTCTTGGGACGAAAACACGCCGGAGAGCTTTTCGTTCTTGCTTGTGCCCTTTATGTACTCCCTTAGCAGCCCTACCCACACGGTAACACGGTAAAATTGACTTCTAAAGCTCGTAAAGGATTAATTTTCTACGCTCCGGCGCAGGATCGGGATCTAATAAACGCACACACACACACGCACACATACTTACGGTTTCTTTCGTTTTCCTCCAGAAGTATGCTGCCATGTAGGAGGTTAGCTATGTCGGGTCCTAGGTTTTTTTCTTTTTGGAAACCAGTCACATGCAATAGGAAGAAAACACACACACACGGGGGACACTTCTACTGGTGCTACTACACATCCAACACCACCACCACTGGGACGTTTTTCTCTAGCCGGTTTTCACACAACAGGAAATAACAAAACTGCTAATCGGACAAACACGCTACAGGACGCACACACTGCAGGACTGTTTCCTTCACACCACACGCACAGCTCTGCTTGAAGAAAGGCACTAAAATACTACGCCACAGCACACTTTGATTGCGATAAATCTGGGTTTAAAGAGCGGCGACGATTGCTCCAGTTTGTGGGTTCAATGCAAATCGAAAACGGCCCTTTAAAAAGTAAGCACAATTTATCGAAGCGTCGATTAAATGGTTTTGCCTGCTTCCGCTTTCTTGATTGCCTTCACCGGTGAAGACAGAACGCCCCCGAAATGTAGTGCAAAAAACAGAAGCGACACACACATACACGCACGCATAGAACACGGCGAATGAAACTTAAACTGCGCGCGCGTTTTTCCTTCTCGGCGGCAGCCGGTACTTCCTTGTCGAGGAGCGTTGTCTGTTACGCGCACATATTGCCACCATGAACGATTGCGATCGAATGAAATGGAAGATCGAGACGGGTCCGAACAACCGGATCGTCTCGTTCGAGGTTCGGTTGAAGTGGGAAAGATAGCGCTTATTACGCGTTGGAAAGAAAGGGAACGGAAACAAACAAGTGGTTGCAGTTGATTATGTTGTAGCAAATGTTTAATTTTTCACTAAAATACTGTATGGAATGGATAGAGTGCGTATCTCAGCCATTTTCCGATAACGTAATGCAATGGAATGCTTTAAGGTTATGCACACAATAATAGCGCCATTCCGAAACTGCGCTCGTCACACTGACTCATTGGTTTTATACAAATATGTGGCACCACACTTGATTCACGTTACGGAAAATTCGCTCTTGCCAGTAAGGGTTGGCAAAAATTTACACTTGGCATGTAATTTCCGAACATTTTCGTGAAGCAGTTACCGAAATTTTATGTTTTGTTTCCAAACCCGTAGCCGCATGATTTTCCGTTGACAATACAAATTTTTGAGAAAC
Organism: Anopheles punctulatus; assembly: GCA_000956255.1. NCBI lineage: Eukaryota > Metazoa > Arthropoda > Insecta > Diptera > Culicidae > Anopheles > Anopheles punctulatus. The sequence continues at coordinate 10,808 of JXXA01008898.1, read as the reverse complement.
GCAGCTGTCAAAACCAACGGAGAGCCTAGCGGACATACATTTTGACAGAGGCTGGAACGAAAAGCATCCATTTGTGCGTATCATATTTTGCCGCGGTCTATAGACCGGAGAAATTATAATTTCTGCGGTTTTTCTTGCACAAACGCGCATGTTTTGAGTTCTTCTTATTGTCTCATCCTTTGGCCAAAGAAACTATCTGTGAAGTACATAAAGGGTACATAATTGACATAATTGTGTCGACATTTGCGTTGTGGGTAGCTAATCGGGCCGATAAATTTTTTAACATCGCGAGATTGCTATAAAATCGCTATTCGTCTGACTGCATGACAGTGGTTATTTAATAATTGGGTAAATTACCAGTTTGCTTTGTTGACATCGTGACGTGACCAGAGAAAAGTAGGACTATAATAGTTCTAGAATTACCAAAAATCAGGAGTAAGTGGCTCTGGCCCCGTATTAAAATCGTCGCCTCTCAAAAACTTTCAGATTCAACACAATGGATGATGAGTTTGAGCCGTGCGATCCGACTCTCCAGAACATAATCGATCAGACTTCGCTGAAATGGGTGTTTGTTGGCGGCAAGGGAGGTGTCGGTAAAACGACTTGCAGCTGTAGTCTGGCGGTTCAGCTGGCCCAGCATCGGGAATCCGTTCTGATCATTTCCACCGATCCGGCTCACAACATCTCGGATGCATTCAATCAAAAGTTCACCAAGGTGCCGACGAAGGTGAACGGATACGAAAATCTGTTTGCGATGGAAATTGACCCGAACGTGGGAGTCAGCGAGCTGCCGGATGAGTACTTAGATGATGCGACGTCGGCATTTAGCGTCGGCAGGGATGTGCTGCAGGAGATGATTGGCACGCTGCCCGGTATCGATGAGGCTATGAGCTACACCGAAGTGATGAAGTACGCATTGGCCAGTCGCAGTCCGCAGGCCGAATGTGCATAGTTCTTACATGTTTTATTTGTTGTTCACCATATTTAGGTTGGTTAAGGCCATGAACTTCTCGGTAGTCGTCTTCGACACAGCTCCCACGGGTCACACACTTCGCCTGCTGTCCTTCCCGCAGGTGGTGGAAAAAGGGCTGGGCAAGCTGCTGAAATTGAAGATGAAGTTTTCTCCGATCATTTCGCAAATGGGAGCACTCTTTGGCATACAGGACTTCAACGGTGATTCGATCGCAAACAAGCTGGAAGAGATGCTCAGTATCATACAGCAGGTGAACGAGCAGTTTCATGATCCGGTAAGTTTAACGCTTTTAACAGTAGTACCAAGGAATCGTTTAATTTATATAGCACCCGTTTTACAGCAACAAACAACGTTCGTTTGCGTATGCATCGCCGAGTTTCTGTCCCTCTACGAAACGGAACGACTCGTTCAGGAGCTAGCCAAGTGTGGCATCGATACGCACAACATCATCGTCAATCAGCTGCTGTTCCAATCGAAGGGCCAATCACCCTGCAGTATGTGCTCGGCGCGGTGCAAAGTGCAGGAAAAGTATCTCGATCAAATCAACGACCTGTACGAAGATTTTCACGTTGTTCGATTACCACTGCTTGACGAGGAAGTGCGTGGCGTGGAGAAGCTTAAAAAGTTCTCTCGAAATTTGCTTGTACCGTACAAACCAGACGCTCCGCAGCAGGAGTGAGGCAGGAGTAAATTTTCGTAAGGCTTGTCGGATAACTGAGAGCTTTTCATGTGCTTCTTGCTGTTTGATTCTAATGAATCGAAAGGTGCACTGAATTCGTGTTAAAAAAAATACACTAACTTTCTCTGACATTCATAAGAACCAAGCGGCAGAATCGTACTGAAGCTCTCAACTGTGGGTGTCTAAATATGAAACAGTTTAATTTGCGGGTTTATTTGTTGCGGGCACTTTTCAATAGCTATTGTACATTTATCGGGTATAATTTTATAAAAGAATCGTATAATGAATTACTTCTCCTTAAATGCAACTACCAATGCTTACGGATTTGTGTGAACATAAAATCCATAGCAAACGATAGTCCTTTCGATGGTGTCTTAGATCAGGTATATATTCATCATTTGTATCCGTGCTCCAAAAAGAAGTCCTTATCTTACCATGTAATTTTTATTTTCCTTACTTGCGCTTATGAAAAACAAAATAAAACAAATTTTTCCAACAAATTTCCATTTATTCACCGGCACGCACGGCACCGGAGTGCAATGTGTGTCCGAATCGGTTACGACACCACACCCAGCTGCTTGCCGACCTCGATGAATGCCGCCACGGCTCGATCGATTTCCTCTTCCGAGTGGGCCGCCGAAAGCTGAACCCTAATGCGCGCCTTTCCCTTCGGCACGACCGGATAGCTAAAGCCGATCACGTAGATGCCGCGCTTCAGCATCTCGTCTGCGAACGTGGAAGCCAATCGAGCATCACCCAGCATCACCGGACTGATCGGATGGTCCATGCCGGAAATGGTGAAACCAGCCCGTGTCATTGCCTCGCGAAAACGACGCGTATTGCTCTGCACCTTCGCCGTCAACTCGCTCGACTGCAGCAGCATATCGATCACCTTCATCGCGCTCGCCACAACCGGCGGTGGAAGCGAGTTGGAGAACAGATACGGCCGGGACTTTTGGCGCAGCAGGTCGATCAGCTCCCGCGGGCCCGTCGTATAACCACCAGCAGCACCACCGAGCGCTTTCCCGAGCGTGGAATTGATAATATCGCACCGTCCGAGCATGCCGTAGAACTCTTCCGTACCGCGTCCGGTGCGTCCGAAGAAACCGGTCGCATGGCAGTCGTCGACGAACGTGACCGCACCGTACCGGTCGGCCAGCTCGAAAATCTCCGGCAGCGGCGCCACATTGCCATCCATCGAGAACACACCGTCGGTCACGATCATCTTGATCCGAGCGTCCGTCGTGCGGAGCTTCTCCTCCAGGTCGGCCATATTGCGGTGCAGATAGCGAGCCTTCTTCGCCTTGCACAACCGTATACCGTCGATGATGGACGCATGGTTCAGCTCGTCGGAGAAAACGGCGTCCTCGGGCGTGAGAACGGCTTCAAAGATGCCCGCGTTCGCGTCGAAGCAGGACGCGTACAGGATCGTATCCTCCCGCTGGTGGAACGTGGACAGCTTATTCTCCAGCTGCTTGTGAATGTCCTGCGTGCCGCAGATGAACCGAACCGAGCTCAAACCGGCACCGTACTCATCCAGTGCCTTCTTGCCGTAGCTGATCACATCGGTGTTTGCCTTCGGGGTGTAGAACACATTGAGCGAACGGGGTGGAACGAGACGTGATGTCGCCGACCACTCGCATACCTACCGACAGTCCGAGGTAGTTGTTGGCGCAAAAGTTAAGAATCTTGCCCGTGCTTCCAGCAACACCGATCGCCGTAGCCTGCGGGGTGGTTATGATGCGTTCGTTTTTGTACGTGCCCGCCTCCCGGATGTCGTCGAGCTGATGTTGAATGATTTGACGAAGCTTGCTGCTGGCGGCCGTTGCCGTGCTGTACAGAGCGACTGGTGCTGGGATGGAAAATTCATTATTAAACTGTTGTTTCTGTTCCTTGCAAGTAGAACGGGGATTGTTTGTAGAAAATTTAGTTCATGCGCTTCCACACTTAATTTGTAGCGTCTGCGTGCCATCGACCTGCCATGACGCACGCATATTCTTTTCCCGTTGCGCTCACGCCACGCAAAAAAAAAGGTTCATTTGTCATGCGTTCGTGTCCTTGAACGTGCGAAGGATGTACGAACGTCGCACATGTCAATCACTGTATGGAACCGACACAATGCGATGGAAGTATGCTGGGGATGGTTCAAGTATAAATAGATTTCCTACCGGTCACTACCATCGGTGGGGGTGTGTGAACGGAAAATGGTTTAACCAGCCGATGTAATACATACTTGTGCGTCGCTTTTTTTTGTGCGGCGAGTAAATAAAAAATCATTCAAATGATTGTAATCCGATTTAACATTTCTCGAATATTACACAATTTGCTACACAATGTCTCATGGGTGCAATTTTGCAAAATTAGAAACCGTCCATCCAAACTTATCGTGCTCATTTTGACCCTGTTTTAGGCGCACGAACGCATGCACGCGAAACCGGTTTCGCTGCAAAATGCATCCCCTTTTCTTACCTCTGGCCGGACTGCATTGGTGCAACAAGTTGCGCGTGAACTGCATCGTTGCCATCTTGCCGGTTTAGAAGAGATTCTCCGCTCCCTCTGCTGTATGGAACCGAAGCTGTTTAGCGAACTGCAATGACACAAATTTTCTAACCGCTAGTATGCGAAGGGGGTTTGCGCCAGATAAAACAGAGTGCTTATTCAGTTGCTGCGATCACGTTCTATTGCAACAGGAGAAGCAACCGCGAGGGGCAGTTGGTTCCGATGCAACAATGTTGTACCAAATCCGTACACACACTCGCACACTAAATAAACGCACTATTCACGTTAACCAATCGTCCGCCCGAAGCTTACGCGACAAAATAGTTACGTTTGATTAGATCGGCGAAATTGGACCAATTGAAGCTCGGAAGACACACAACGAGCATAAACAGCTGCTGGTGCGCGACACAAACGGTTTTACTGACCACCACGCGTTGCTAAACGACCCGTGTTGGTCGAGCGAAGCGCAAAAACTACCACTACTTGGCAAAGTCAGGCCGGCGTGCAAGTGCGGCGTTGGGTTGGTTGGGTTGGGTGGTGGGTGTCGGTTGCATATTTCTCCAATTTCTAACAAACTCATCGTGTATCTAATGCGAACCGCGAGAGAACGTTTTCTGCGAGGAGAACGCGAGAGTTGCATGGCAAAATCGAAAGGATCGTGAGAGAGATTGGTGGATCGCTTAGCAACACACGGCATCATAAGCGCTGGTTGCTATGGGACTTGCTGGGGCAAAGATGCGTCGGGGCTCGAACGCCCCAATCGAGGCACAGCTGCGCGAGAACGTACCCGCATACAAGCGCATTTTAATATGAGAAACTTGTTAAATCAATAATTCGACTGATTAATGGATAGGACATGCGTGACCAGGGACAAATATAATTAACAAGACATGTATTTCACATTTAACACTTTTTTGGCAAGCACTGCAAGCGGAAAGTATCTTTCAAGGCTGAACAGAATGACACGCTAAACACACGGTGCATGCTTGAAATTCGAAAGGATTTTATTAAGGGTGGAGCTAACGATCTGTTGGAATCTGTTCCTAGCCGAACCACGAGTTTGTGATGATTTGCTTATAAAGAATTGTGTTCTGGCTGTTGAGTTGTTGGCAATTCTTGTAACAGTTTGGATTTGCTCTCCTCCATCTTGCTGCCCCCGTCTGTACATATAAGTATTTGCTCGCATCGATCTATTTCCATCTGAAGTGGATTGTTTCTTATTGTTAATTTACCAATCATCAAAGAAAGTATTAACAACTCGTACGTATAGTTAAATCAAACACAACCACAAATGCAACCAAGCACGACTAAATGTTGATATATCGGCAGACGGCTGATTCTGTTCCGGGCAGCATGTTTCTTCAACCATATCGTGTGCCGTAAGCAAGAGTTTGTCGTACAAATGACACGCAGCCTTAAACACAAAGCAGCCTTATAATATCAACATTACACGAAATTAAGTACAGAGCTGCGATATCGGGATTTCTTAAAGTAAAAAACTGTTTAAGCAAAACTATTCGCATTTTCTCTTCTTTATACAACCAAGGAAGTAAGAATGTAAAAAAATGCATCCCAACATTCCAGACACCGTTCACGGGGCTCTCTCATACCGTTTCAACAATCTAACAAACAGTGTAAAGCCACCGAGTCGGAGTAAGTCTGATGCTTCTTTAATTATGCAAGCATGACTATACACAAAAGCACCTGCACATCGAATGGTGTGCGGAAAAACATAGTTTGGTTTAAGGCAAGCTTGAATAGCAATTTGAAGCACAATTGCTTCCTCCACAAAGCTTAATGCGAGTGACTAATAACTAAACTTATATTCATCATAATCATAATAATAAAATCTGTAAACAAATCTTCATGACATAGCGCCGAAATAAAGCAATGGTTGGTTGCAAATAAAAAGCTCCTTTTTCATCCTAAAACCGCCAGCTCGTATTTGAGAACGCGTTTAGCGTAAACTGGATCAAAATGCGTCACGCACCAGTGGTTGCTAATAACGAAATCTTCCTCTGATAGGTGCAAAAGTTGGGGAAACAATACGATAGCAGGGGTTTTTCTCCTTACTGCTTCTACCATGAAATGACGTTTCGTTTTGGTTTAAAATGTATATACCGCTTTGTTAAGGTACTGAAAGGTATGGATGCTGCACGGTAGTTCGTGCATAACTTGCCGCTCGTACTTTTGCGAACATCCTCGACACGCGCCATCAGCATCATTTTTGATGTGGCATTGCTAAAACCTGATCTTGGCTACATTTACTTGTATGGTCGAGCAATCAATCAGTTTGCAGAGGAACGAAACGGAAGGATACGAACGAAACGATTACGGAAGAACTAGGTGCATCACAATCTATGGTGTTTTGCTCTGTGTAAATTACATGCGTTCGATGTGTCTGTCGGTATTGTGCTTATCTTGCTCGATTTTGATTCGTCAATTGCTAGAGCTGGGGAAATTATGCTCTGAATGTTTCCTTTACTTCAATATCACTGCTTGTATCACTGCAAAGTGTGTATGTGAGTGTTACTCTACAATTGTGATACTAATTAGTGCAAATTGTACAAAACATTAAAAAAAAACTGGTAGAAAAACGCTAAACTTGCCAACACCTGCTGATTGTGGCGGTTTTGGTTTGACAATTATGGGGAATTGATTTGATCTTATGTGTGTTTTTTGTTTGTTTTTCCTTCTGTATACATCCATCGACTATCGCTATCGCTTTGCTATTACCATTGTTTCCTCATCATCTACCACGCGCTTTCTATCGGAACTCTATCATAATTCTCATAATAATTCTCGTTTTCCTGCACCGCCGCTGCATACGCGTTCGCTCTTTTCTATCGCACACATACACACGCTCGCACATACACTCGTACTTACTTCTAATTCAATCGGTTTTACTTAAAACTTTGGTTTATCTTTCATCTACCACCGCATCGCATCTGGTGTATTCTTCTTCTGAGCATCATCCACCGTACTGTTCAGTTCTTATCGCACATTACACCATCATCGTCACATCACATTTGCCAAAATGGTTTTGAAATCTAAATGGACGTCTTTCAACATTAGCCGCAGGTTTTCGTTTTGTTTTGTTTTTTTTTTTTACATGACGCAATCGAACCGTCCAACGATGGTTTGCTCATCGAACCGGCAGGATTTGCATCCAACTGAGCTGGTACCGTTGGTGCGTTTTCGTCGCTGCTGGATTCCAGTTCCAGAAGGAGATCGGGAAAAAGGTTCCAGATTTCCTTCGTGTCACAAGAGACGGGAAGATCAAGTATTCACGAGATCTACTGAATATTTACTTTTCTTTGCACGTCTACAAATGTCTAATTGTTACACGTTTTCCAATCTTCTCTCGCGTACCGGATTTCAGCAAAGAACTACCCGTCAATCACGCGGATCAGATTTAGTTACGTCGACGAAGTTGTTTCCAAACGATCAAGGGGAGATTCACTCGCCATTAGCGTTCGAATGGACATGGACTGTGACATCTCTAAAGTTGTTAATGATATCAGCGCAATGGAGCAGATCGCTTAATAATTCTTTTAATCCAGATTAAGCTCAACTCCAGCGACTGTTGTTGAACCCAGAGGCTGAAAATACTTAGAAACAAGACGAGACGATTATTGATTTTCGGAGTTGGTTGGACTTTCAGAAGAGGTGATAAGTGACGATCACATCAGGGCAAGACTCCACTAAGAGTATTCGCCAAGTATGGACGCAAAACTTTACGAGCCATCGGGGAGGGAATTGGTCCCTGCAGATGATGGCTGTGGAACGGTGGGCAGCTGCTGTACGAGCGTGCCCGGATACAGCAGATTAGTCAGTGATGGTTTCGTTGTGGTCGTGGTGGTACTGCTGCCATCGGTGGATGACGCAGCGGTCGGTTTGGGTGAGTCGGTGCGCACCGTGCCGGCTGTTTGCTGTTCGTCAAAAAACTGGGACAGCACGGGCGGCATGTTATCCTTGTTGACCTGAAAAGAACGGATGGAGGAATCGTTTATTTAAGAACAAAAAAAAACTATACTCAACCGGACGCATACGTTAGGTACCGGTTAAAGGTCCGATGCAATTTTTTTCCTGGTAAAGTACGTCCCTGCGTGTTCTTACCTGCTGCGTTCCGTTTGCTTCCTGCGTACGATGCAACGATGCCTCCTGCCGGGCAGCATTCTGCTGGATCTGATCCTGTAGCTCCCCGAGCCGGCCATGCACCTCGTCCAGCTTGCTGTGGTACTGCTGGCACTCTTCCTGCACCTTCTCAATCGTACCGTGCAAACCGGTGGTAACGTTTGCCAACGCCGCCAGCTGATCGTTCACGAACTTCCGGTCCGCCTCCAGCACGCTAATGTTGTTGCGCACCTCCAACCAGACGGCCTCGATCGAGAGGACGTGCGAGGAAATGTTGACCGTGTTGTCAAACAACTGCTCGATGCGCTTCGTCTGGTTGCCCAGGTCCGAGTCGAGCCAGACGTTTTTCTGCTTCAACACCTGCAGCTCGCCCGTCACGTTCTGGGCGAGATTGTTCAGCTGGCCGGTGAGCTGCTCCCGCAGTTCCGCTATCGTTTTCTCCATACCCTTCGCCACCCCGTCGCCCCCGATGATGTCCGTCATGGAGGTGCTGTTTTGGATGCGTCCGAAAAGTTTCTGCAAAAACGCGGGAAGGATGCAGTGAGCGAGAGAGATCCACACAGGAAAAAGGCTGAACAAAACATTACCTGTAAGTCGTCCAGTGTTTTGCTGAGCTGCTTCTGATCGGCCTGTATTGTGTCGAAGCGCGTCTCGAGCACCCCGATGCGTGAGTTCGAATCGCCAATGTTGGAGCCCAGGTCGGCCACACTCGACTGCAGCCGATTCAACTGAGCTTCTTGCGAATTTTCGTTCTTCTTGTCAATCGCTTCGTGAATTTGCTTAAACTAAAAAAAACACATTACGAAGGATAATTATGTGCACATTTCAATCCAATAGTAAAGTCGTTAATTGCTCACCTCCGCAAAGAATTTCTGCAGCACCTGCTCGATATCGCGCAGCTTCCCGTTGAGCGCGGTCTGGTTTTGTTCCAGATTTTTGGACGTTTCGTGCCATTTCTGTAGCGCTTCTGGAACATTTTGACTAGTGGCGGAAACTGCAAAAAAAGGCAGCAAAGGTGAAAGCGAAAGAATTAATGTGATGAAAACCGTATTTTATTTGGCTCGTTGCGAAGCGAAACCGAATTCTACATAAAGGGAAAAGAAGCCCGCCACGTGGCAAAGATACACATTCCGCTGTGGTAATCTCTTGGGGCACTGTTTTTTTTTTACCCCCCTGTCGTAAATCGCCTCCCGTGCTACGTGCTTCTTTACTTGTACGAAGGCACCACGGCTTTAGTGCTAGCTTGCTTGAGCGTACACATTTTCTCATTCACGGGCAGACGAGTGTTTCGGTTTTATTTTCATCCTCTAATTGCCCATTATTCTCCGTGCCCATCACTAAACGCTTCGCTTCGGTATTCTTTTAACTGGGGAGGGAGGATGGTAATTGAAAGGATAATCATATCCTAACTAAATTACATTCCAACTACCCCGGCGCACGGGAGCTAAAACTATCCCAGGTGCTTTGGCAGCGGTGGGGCGTAGGTTCGACTTCTGCACCACGTACATTATCGCACTTCCGCTTGACCTCCGGACGCGTTCATTTACGCTATCAAATTATGCTACTAATTGGTGTTAGTATCGTTACGCGTTCAGCACGCTTTGTCCATTCCGAAGCCAGCAGAATAATGCCGGGAAATACGAAGGTTTTTTTTTTCTTTGCCTTTACAGGAAATGGGTCTTATACCAACCGAAAATATCTTCCTTCTACGCTTTGGCTTTACGGGCAAATAATGGTATCATCCTTGAAGCCTCAATGGCGTGGAAAGAAAATAAATTACCAAACAAAAGTGTACAGCATCTTTTTTCCAACCGAGTATCCTTGCCCAACGCGCCGTCACTCAGCCCATCCCACAATGATTGATGTTGGTTAATGTTGCCCGTGGCAGATGCGTCTTGGACATTAATAAATTAACTTCCACCCAAAAAGAAGCCACCCAGCGAAACAACGGGTAAGCATGTTCGGGCTGGCTGGTTGTCTTATCACAAATGATTTTTCAACCGTGCCACCAGACGGGACGCCGACATCGATCTGTTTGCGATAGAGAAAATTGCAGTGGGAGAAAGAAATGAGGCGACAAAAAAAAACAGACAACACCAGTTATCAAGACGACACCGGGTGTCCGTTTGGAAAGCCAACGTCGGCATCGGAGGAAATTGGATTTCGAGTTCAAGTTCACCTGCAGCATTCAGCATTAAAGCGGACCGCATCCCGGAGAATCACACACCACTGGAATCGGACAGGTTGTCGACTCCTGTTTTGGCAAAGGCTCTTCTAGCTGGGTGTGGAGTGCAACGAGTTGTGCAAGAAAAGGAAAACAACAAGCTAGACCAAATTGGATTCAGTCCAAAGAGCGGCGGCTCCACCAAGACGACGAATCTGTCCTACGGTATAGTGGACCGATACACACCCGGTTGAGCGTATCCGATCGGCAATTGTAGGTGGAAATTTAGTTACGCCACTAGACGACTTATGACCGCGCTTTCTGTTTGCTTGCGATATCTGCACGCTTTTCAGTTA
>JXXA01008893.1:0-16689 GCA_000956255.1 Anopheles punctulatus | reverse complement strand
GCACCTCCTGCATTCGCTGCCGAGGGCCAGATCGCGGAGACAAAAACAAATCAACCAATCCATCATGTCTAGACGACAGGTGTCCCGTTCAGATCTGGCCCTGTAGCGAGAGGCTTTTCATTTGCAATCCTTCCCGTCCGTTCCTTTTCGCCACAAACGCCCCACATGCTAGCCACAAACAACAACATGAGCCGGCCGGCGTAAATACTTCCGCTTTACCCAGACCATCCGCAGGGCTTTCGTAACTCGACGGACGAAAGATCTGAGCCGCTTTTGTGTGGCGTCGTGATCGGCCGAAGGACGCGGCGCAATGCAATGCGACAGTTTTGTGGGCTCATCTGGCTACCAACGCCGTCTGGAGGAATATTGCTGTCATTCCATCGTCCTCTCCATTCACGTTCGCTTGTGCTATTTATATCAAAACATCCCTAGCGAAGCATCGCACGGACGGGAAACTAGAAATAGCTTGCACTGGAAAATGGCCAGCCGCAGGCATTTCTCATTTCGCTGCTGCGCGACTTACGGGCGAGTGTTTTGTGGCCGTTTGTTGTGGGTCGTCCCGCTGGGAGAGCTGGGAACAGAGACGGGCAAAACAGCAGCGAGCGAATCAACATCGGAACTGGTTCTTGCCGATGGAAATGCCGCCGACGAGCGGGGGCCGATGGTGCACGACTAGTCTTGACGCTAGAATCTCGTCTTTGGCGCGATGCTGTAATAAACGTGCGCGCGGAATCATGTGCATGTGGAGGGAGAAAAGGAAGAAGCTCGTTGGGGTCCAGTGCATCGCAAAGCTACGGCGAACGGTATGGAAGCGAACAAACATACCAGTTGGCGGAGAGATAGCGCGCAGTACGCGTCAGGTCGTTGGCACGACGTTCTCCGCACTTTAGCGTTCTGCAGGATGTGTCCAGTATGAATTTCTTCTGTTCTTACATTGTTCTCTGCATGCCGGTGTGCTTGCTTGCTTGTTAGTAGAAGACAATCAGTTTAATGTCCCACTCTTAGCTCTTTTAATAGTTGCTCGTAAACCTCCTCTAATTCTAATCTTCCTGCTCGTTTATTTTCAGGCCGCATCGGCTCCACACCGGACAAGGGTGTCCCCGATATGACCTGCATCTCGGATATCGACGAGAACGGCATCAACCGAAACCTGAAAGTGCGCTACGATCGGGACCAGATATACGTATCCTTTTACAAATGCGGACCCCACTGTTGGGCTGCCTGCCTGGCGGCTATCAATCACATTTCATAATCCGAATCATGCGAGTTGTGTGGACGACCAAAAAAAAAAAAATCAAAAACAAAGAAAGCAATAATGCGCCCCCCAAAGACCCAGACACATTACACCTTCCGACACCGAGATACAGCTCGTGCCGGAAGGGTGGTGGTGGTGGTGGGCGAAGTAATTCATCATTCTTTACAAAGCAGGATGCTCTCATCCCGTAATCAGGAGAAGCTTTTCTCCCATAAAAATCAACCACCATAATTCGAAATGCACAGCGAACGCCGACCGCAGCGTAACTATGTTTAGTATGCTGTAAGTTTCCACCGTAACGGAGGGGTTGGCCGTGGTGTAATAAATATAAAACACATTTTATACGCATCTTTGCCTTCGGATGTTCGGTGGTGTTCGGTTTAGTTTTTCACTTGTTTTTTTTTTTTTTGTTCAACTCTCTTCGTCTCGTTACACGAGATACGTTCTCGCGCTTTCTGGTGCATCATCATCGTTCGCGCACCTCCAGCATAACACCGGATGGTATTTCTTCGGGCACGTTCTGAAGAGAGGCGCATGTAGTTTCCATTTTTTTTATGTTCTTCACGGTCAGTTCATCAAATTCCTCGCAACAAGAGAAGGAATGCGCTACCCTCGCGAGGTGAGGGCGAGTGTGAGATGATTCTGCGATGGATGCCTACTACGGGCCAGAATGAGTCATTGAGAGGGATTTTATCGTACCCTACCCATTTGAGATACACTTTTATTGACACGGTGCATTTTGCTTGCTATTCTTCTCAAAATCAATAAAGATTTCCTTATAAATTCACTAATGCTTTATGCTTAAAAAGGCTCCGGAATCGTGAGGCACCTTGCCCGGTGTGGATCGGCTCAATCGAGTGGATCAAATGTTGTTATGTTTTCCCTCATCACTACATCGTGACGAACTACTCGTTCTCAACCTTCGCGAGCGATCGGACTGAGGAGAATTCGCTTCACAGTGCCACCCAGCCGCCCAGTCGTCAATCAATGTGTTGATTGTGCAGCTTCTCGATCGTGTCGGAAGATCCCAGCCTCACGGCGCGTCCGACCGGTTTCGATGAATCATCTCGTCGTCGCTCGGCGTGATTCAGCAGACACACGCGTACGGGAGGTAGCATAACCGGTGCTGGATTGGATACCGTTAAAAACCTCACGGACGTTTTGCGGACCTTTACGCCGCTGGAGGGAAATTCCCGACGCTATATCTGCTGCACCGTTGTGTGGAATGATAAGCCCACGGGACGTAAGGCCTTGAGATAGTTTCAATTTCTGCGTTTCACCTAAAGCCATCGGTGACTCATCGAATCTTTCCGCATCTTCCGGCTTAATTCGTTGGCGCAAATTCATCGCGTTTGTGGTTATGGTGCTCGTTTACAGCATAACCAACAGCGCGTGCACGTAAAGTGAATTTTTGTCATTTGATAAAAATGTAAACGAAAAGTGCGGGCAAGGGCCAACCAATTTCCGACCACGGTTGGAGGCAGGAGTTTTACTCGTACCCACGCGTCCCTAATTTACGCTCCACCAACACCGAATACGGGGCCATTTATTGGTTCCCACTAGCCGCTGGTGGTGCTGGTGCCCACACTTCCACTGCTGTCCCAATATTCGGAGCAGTTCAGTCGCGGTAACAGCTGAAGAAACGGGTTGCCCGCATTCTTTTGGGTGCCCTCCCTCCCCCACCCCCGTTTCGAGCGTAGGCATGATGCAGAGGTTAACAGGAAAAGCATAAACAATCTGGAGTGGCATGGCAAACATGTGACTCGCGTTGATAAAAGGGGCTCGAAATCGGAATTGGTGCAGTGTTTCAGTTAAAGAGTCGTTACATCAACGACACCAAACGGCGGTTGTTTGCTTGTCCATTATTAGAAGCGATGTTTAACACATTGTGCTAAATAAAAAGATAAATATGATAACCTTCCTTCGAAGGGTCTTTACACTCAAACAGTAACAAAAGCCAAACTCTGCTGCATCCGCGAGATGAAGTCAATCAAGCTAGTGGGAGCTATAATTACTCTAGCACGTGTCTTGCTGTGGATCGACAAATTACGATCGATGCGCATCTATTTTCCTAATTCCTCAAAATTGCTCTACCAACTTTAACCACCCCGAGAGACAAATTACGCTCCCGTTCGTATCCGTCCGTCCCACGGATTATTTCCATTCGTGCGTGTCTGGTTTGCGTTACTCGCTGCCGCTACGCGAAGAAGTGTCAAGAAAACATTTTCCGAAACATGGGTACAGAATTTCGGTACCGTCGCGTCTTGGAGCACGTCCCCGGAGCAACGACATGGACGGCTCGCAGTAAATGAATTGCATTCGAGCCGAGCTTGATGCTTTGTCGGCCCTCTAGTTCGTTCACTATCGTCGATAGAGTTTTCTCTTGTAGTGCCACGATTTTCCTTAACTCAAAGATTGTTTCCCGCACGACGCAGACCTACACCGGATCGATACTGATCGCCGTCAACCCGTACAAAGAGATCGACTGCTACACTCAGGTAAGAACTCTCCACCATGGTATGATTCCAATCTTGCCGGGATCGAAAGAATCGATGTGTTTTTTCTTCTGCTTTTTTTTTTTGCTCGAGTATGTCCTCCCGTCCCAATAAATCCTGTCCGAACGCGCGCGCGGTGAACCATTAAACCGAAGTGATTTATATTTCAGTGGCAATAAATTTGCTTCACTCCACGGCCTTTACGGAAGCGAAATGGAAAAGGAGCCGCAGCGCGAGGCAAGGCAACACGAGGTTGGTGCTGTATGTTCTCCTTGCGATGAGAAAAGATCACCGTGTCGGAGACGTTGATTATGCAACAGTTTCTTGCGTGCCAAGCACTTCTTTGCCGGCTCTGTCGCGGGACCAGCGCGCACGGGATGAGACAGAACATAAACGGGCAGTCATCGAGTGCAACGTTCATAAACGATTATTGTTATGACCGCGTGGCGAAGACAAGCTGCCGTTTTTATCCATCTCTCTTTTAGTGAATCTCCCGGGATATTTTTTTTTTTTTGCGGCCAATGGAAGAGGAGCGAAGAAGGTGGAAGCAGCAATCCACAAAGGGCACAAATTTAGAAGATGCGCACACATTCCACGGCGGCGGCTATGGTCCCGTTGTGTCCGTGCCTTTGGGCTAGAAAAAGTGAAGCGAAACGCTTTACGACACTCGGAGGTGACATTGTCATTTGTGACATGCGCGCGTGCGTGTGAGTGTGTTTCTGTCCAGGCCCTATAATTCGTTGACCCTCCGTCGAAGGTCTTTGAACCTAAAGCTTGATGACCCTCTTCTGAGACGGCTGGCTCGGTTTGGACCGGGGTCGTGGGTAAAGTTCTGCGTGTGAAGCGAAACCACATAGCAAACTGTGATCGTGGTGACCTGTTGTGACATATTCTTAAGAATCATGCGCAAAACAATCCACGATATGGATCTCGACTCGTACGACGCGAAACATTGCTCGATCACAATGAGCAATTATTTTCGAAACACTTGTGTACATTAATTACGTATTGTTGGTCAGAAAATGACTTACTTTTTAAGACGACGCGCACGAGGGCTATTAAAAAAAAATGCCAGCGGCACTCTTCCACGCTCGTAATCTCCCATTACGCTACTTCCCGTATCTAAGCAATCCTTAAGCGGTTTCGGCGGCATTAAGTTCATCATTCAATTTTTACGATCTTCATCCACCGCCGGAGAGTGCGCAGCACATGTAAGGAGAAGATCGTGCCCGAAAGCGATTAAAACCCTCTTCTAAACCCCCCACACACACACACCCAAACCGAACGCGTCCACATTCGTGGCATCTACGCGGAGTTTGTGCATCGCAACACACGCCGGCCCCAGCATCTGCTTTTGATGTTCTAAAAAGATTTCATAAGAAAGTTTATGCAACACACACCCGCGCACCGGGGAAGGTGGGTGGAAAAACTCCATTAATTCCCACCACCACCCACCGTCCTATGCGCTCGCCGACACATATAAACATAACAACGCGTTTTCTCTCTCCGCGTTTTAGATCACGCAAACCCCAGCGCTGGTGAGTTCATTTGCCGGGAAGCCTACATTTTCACTTTTACTTCGGCGGCAACCGCTACCTACTTCGCCGGGTGGAATGAAGAGATTAATCAGCCGGCCAGGAGGAGAGTGTTGTTTGGCATGTGTGTGTGTGTTTTTGTTGCTTTTCTATCTCTCTGGATTTTGTGTTTTTGTTTCCCCCCCTTCCCCTCCGGCCGGGTCATCCCGCTTCGTTTGGGATGCTTCGGGGCGATGGAGTTGAGGTTTTTCCTTCCTCCATTGCCGTTCATATCTGTCTTCCGTTTTGGAGCGCTGGCTTAGAGGGTGCCAAAAGGCGTGCGCGCGTCTGCGTCGAGCACATCTGTTGGGGGTACTGCGGGCTGGGGCCATTGGTGACCCAGATTCGGTGCGGTTTTTTTTTTGTTTTTTGTTTCGATGGAGATGTAGTTTTAAGCTCCTCCGGGGCCAGAAAGTGGAAACGAACCCGACAAACCCTCGCGGGGTCGCGCGTCATCATAGTTCATCGTTGTTTCGGGTGGTGCTCGTTGTTTTTTTTTTTTTTTGTTGGCCAACTCGCCCGGTTTCCATGGCCTATCGAGTCGTGAACTATCTGGTGCATGAAACGCGATGCAAGCCAAGCAGCATGCACAGTTTGCGCTGGTGCTGGAGAGTGCCACTGAAGGAGGCTTCCCGAAATCACCTTGCGTTTTTTTCTTCTTCTTTCTTTTTGGGTTTGGAAACGAAAGGGTGAGCGGAAATACATAAAACTTCGCTTGAAGGAACCAGTAATTACGTAAATAAATTTGTTTTCAATCGCGCCCACGTCACCCAGATCTCTCCCCCCTGGGTCAGCTGGCCCGAATTCCATCGTTGAATATCTTTATTCAAACGCATATCGCGCGGCTAACCTCAAATCCACAATCGATCGGCGAACGACGACGAAGACGCCACGGTGGTAACATCATTCCTCTGCTCGCTATGTTGCGGCCACTTGCTATCGGCATAATTGACGAGAGGCGCGGGGCGGCACGCTTTCGTGCGCCGATCAGCGGAGAGCACCGTTATCAGTGGGGAAGTTGGGTGTAAGCTTGCCTACCTCATTACCACCGCCATCATTCCCGTCTTTCGTGTAGTTACCGATGATTACGATCCTCCTTTTTGCGCGTGGGATAAAACATTTGGCGCGCGGAATTGTGGTGAAATTTTTTGGCAAACAAGCGCTGCGAATAAATGAGGATCCAAACGGTGGCTGGCTTCTTACACGATCCACATCCGGATCGCAAGATAAGCATTTTCGGGTGGATAAAGTGGGTCGAAACGAGGAGTGGAATAAAACTTTCCTTTTCGTCTGGTTTTTACTTTCGGCTCAATTGGATCCCATAAAGTGGGTTCACCGCAGGGAGAGAAGGGAGTGTTGTCGAAATTTGTCTGGAGGAAGGAAGCGTCCAGCAAGTTTGTCCGGATCCAGCTCCAGCGGGGATTTGGAACTCGTTATGCAAATGCGCGAAAGCGACGTGTTACAATACACCTTGAAAGGACAATGTTTGCATAGTGACCGATCGGACGTATCCGGTCGATGGTGGAGTTCAGTTTGGATTTTCCCACAGATTTAGCCGTAGGTAAACGAGATCAGTCAATCTTCGGACCTCCCCTTCGGATCATTACACACGAACCGTCTCGCCCAACGGGCCCCGTTTTCCCACGGACATAGAATATTAGTCGCGTTTCTAAAACACAGTCCGTTCGTTGCTGCACTTGCTGCACTTAGCTGTCCAGATGCAAATGACCACACACACACACTCGTGCACACCCCTTAATTACTGGGCAAGAAAAAAACACAGTGACCACGGAAAACCAAACATCGTCAGCGATGTGACAGAATTTCCCACGCCCCATCGATCAACGAGCCATCGAAGTGCAGGAGAGATGCAATTATGCATAATTGACACATGAGCTTTACACAGGGGCGGCCGGCATTAGCGTCTAGTTTGCTGCTGCCCCGCTGGTCGAACAGGTTCCACGTGCTCGCAGGAAGTGCTCTCGCTCGTGGCTCTACGCGAAATGTAGCAAACTCGTACGGGTAAAGGTAACGTTTAATGGCTCGAGAAGTAGAGAAGCAAAACACAGGGATCTTTGCTGCAATGATCCTGTAAAGTGGAACCCGTTCCATGTGGATTTATCTCGGAGAATCTATGCTTACAATCGTACCGATGATTACAGCCGCTTTGCAACACAATCTGCGCCTTGGCGTCCTCGCGCGTGTGTATGTGCCCAAGGCGTTATGGTGGCGCTAATTGCGCTATCCGGCGCGACGATTGTGCCGCGGCCGGTGGTCATGATGGTTCAATTGCTAAAATCATATGCTCAATAAAGCTTTATAGCTGCCGGCGGAGGGGGAGACAGGTGGGGGTAGGGTAGCCCCTTATCGGGGCGAAGGAAACGTACCTCCACAAAATGGACACACATGGCCCTAAAACGCTTACGCATTAGACACAACAAAAGGCGGCTCTCGGTGAACATGGGACGCGCTTCCGTGGATCGTTTGTGAAGAGTACCGATGCCGTCATAGTTTCTGGCCACGTTCAAATTGATATCCATTCTGCCACCACCGGGAAAGGAAGTTCTTCCCGTTGTGCCATGAGGTGGTGTGTTCGTACGTAGCACGGGACGCACTCGGCATTCACAATGATCTGCCGATATTTACATTCAGCTCTCTCGCTGGGTTGCGATCCGTTTGTTGGAACCATATTCATTTTGTTTTATCTTCAACTTTTTGTCAGCCGTGATCATTTCTATTGGTATTAGTATGAATTTCACGCGTTTATTGTAATATTTCTGAAGCTCGTTGTTCGTTTTGTTAGTGTTCGGTCTTCAAATTCCATCATTTTCCCAATTTATTGAAAGATACTTTCATTCGAAAACCGTGTCAAACTCGAAACATACCTGTTCCATTTCTTTATGGAGGCGATTGTGCGGAATGTTTATATCCGGACCATGTTCAGATAAATATTTACGTTAAGCTTGCAACCCATAGCACATTATTAATATTATTAATATTCAATGTATTATTAATATTCATAGAAGGTGTCACCAATTTAATGCCATCATTTGCAAAACTTTTTCGTATTCTGAAAAACAAATAGAGGGAAATATTAAAAAAAAAAACAATTTGACTTGTACTTTTTTGACAACGCAATTATAACGACATATTGACACTTTCCATATGACAATCCACCTGTCACCTGTATTTGTAATCTGTTACCATCTTGCAAAAACCGTCGCGTTGTGCAAAGGCTCCAATACCGTCGTGTTCGGAAAGGTTACGCTTCCGTTTTCCGTAATCCGTTTCGCAATTTCGCAATCATAAAACTCCTCATCGCCGCAGCAGCCCCCCTGATTACGAGCGGAAGTTTATATTGCCAAAAAAAAATCCCCCGCACCGGATAGGATGTGCCACGCGGTGCAGTTTGATTGTTTGATTGGTTAATTGATTCGCTAAAAAGTGCAATTGCTTGGTAGCATTAAAACTGTGTGGCACACAATTTCTGGCCGCTCGCAGTAGCAGTGCTGTTTTCAGGGACACACCGAAAGCTACCCCAAACGGATGATCTTCAAGGAGCGAAGCCCGGCGTGATGCTCTCCAGCAGCTCACACGCACGCTTATTTCTTCGCCCGATGAGCGTGGAAAGAGTTAATTGATTACAATCAGCGATGGCTATTAAAGTGGGCTCTTTTTTATTGATGTATTGAGTTCACATATATTTCGATACACCTTGAGCGTCTCGTCCAGTGTAGAAATAGAAATCCCATGCGCCTTTTGCTGCTCCCTTTGGCGCACGTCTTCTCACCCAATGATCGATCAACAACAGCAGCAGCGGCAGCAGCGATAAGTAAACCTGCAGCAGTTGTCAGCCGAAATCTCGCTAATCAATCTCTTCCCCCGTGATGCGGTACGGTGGAACGATTCCTAAAAAGACGGTTGGTTTGAAATTTGCACACGATCGCCCTCCACCGGCCGGCCGTATCATTGTTTCGCTCAATCACACGGTCGGACACTGCTAACACCGTTTTTATTTTATTTCTTTTTTTTCCTCTTTCGGAGGAGCGCCAACCGTGAAAACTTTTTCTTTCGCACGGCAACGCGTGCCCGCGCATCCATCGTTGTGCCAAATAAACTACAATTATCACCGACAATATTCGTTCGCCCGCTGATAACATCTTCCATCCATCCGGCCCCACGGTTGGCTCGCTCGCTGGCCGGAGTGAAATCATCATGCGTTTGTGTGTTAAGTGTGCGCGAACGCAAATTGCGTGGCGCTACAAATCCTAATGATGTTCGGTTTAAAACTTGGACCTTTGTTCTGGGATAGATTCGGAAGCGGTGAGAACTTTGCCCTCATGTCCGGAGGGCTCGTCACGCGACGAGCAGTATTCTCACAGGCACAGAGAAAAAGGGAAAATCCTGGGGAAGCCAACAGGAGAACCCATCGCCTTCAAGACCTTTCCCAAACAAGCACCCTCCTTCGCATGCTAATGGTGGGAATTTTTTGATTCAGGGTCACCGATGCATGTCACCGCATTTCGGGAAAATCCGGGATAGCTCTAGCGTCGCGTCTCCGTGTCTCTGGATTCTCATACGATGGCGTTTTGTTTCCGCAGCAGAAAGATTTTTTTTAATTTTTATTATCAACGTATATTTGTACGAAGCGAAGCGAAGAAAACTACCCGTCGTCCGGTGCGCGTCGGTATGATGCGTCGGAACACCGACGACTGCTTTATTTGAATAATGACCATTTCTGCCACTTAAGCGCGGTCGGAGGTACGGTGATTTGAATTTTAAATTTCACATTTTTACAACCGCCCAATATCGCAAAGCATGACGAACCGCCTGAGCGGGTGGGAAACAGTGTGTGGAAAATGTACAGCACATGTTTGTAGGAAATGGGAAAACAAACGAGGAAACATGTTGTGGAAGTTAGATGAAGAATATGACAGTACTACACATTGATTAGTAAACCCCTTTTATTTGTTATGACCGGAATTTCCGTAGTCAAAATTTTATATGCATTTTTGAACATTATTATCGCTTAATTTTATGTTGAAAAAACATTTCATCACTACCTGCATACACCCGGTTCTCCCCAAGTGCCCGGTATTGAGGTCACGACAGAAGTATCGTGTTTTATCATTTCTGCTAACGCTTGGCCCAATATCCTTACCCCCATTTACTCATCGCCGGTAAGGCAACGCTGCTTCCTGGCGCTAAATGAGATTTCTTCATTGGCCCCTTCCGTCTGTTGCGTAACACGGAGGCGTTGCAGGCCACTGCGCGAATGTAGGTCAGTGCATTAATACTTTACACGCCCTAGCGCCTCTCGTTGACACAGTTCCCGGTTTGCACTTAGCGAAACGGTACGTTTCTTGGATGTAAGGAGTGGAGCAGTGATAGGGGTGTAAAGAAATGGCACTCACTTTTACCGTGCGCCTCAGGGCTTTATGATGATGGGTTGACGACGGCGTTTAAAAAATATATGAATGTCAGACCGGGCATCGGGCATGGGGTTAACTTTGGCACTAATGGACTCTCCGTTTCTCTTCTCATTCTCATTTCCGGCCGTTCCGCCAGGAGTATGTCGCCAAATATCACGGCCAGAAGCTGGGCTTGCTGGAACCGCACGTCTTCGCGATGGCCGAAGCGGCGTATCGCAACATACGGGACAACAACACCAACCAATCCTGTGTCATATCCGGCGAATCGGGCGCCGGCAAAACGGAAACGACCAAATTCATCCTGCAGTACCTGTGCTCGGTGACGTGCGACGTGTCGACCTGGGTGCAGCAGCAGATCCTCGAGGCGAACACCATCCTGGAGGCGTTCGGCAATGCGAAAACGATCCGCAACGACAACAGCTCCCGGTTCGGGAAGTTTATGCAGGTGTGCTTCGACTCGAAATGGTGCATCAAGGGTTGCATCATCCAGGACTACCTGCTGGAGCAGTCGCGCATCACGTTCCAGAGCCCGGGCGAACGGAACTACCACGTGCTGTACCAGCTGGTGGCGGAGGGCAAAACGAACAGCGAGCTGGCGGCCGCGCTGCATCTCCGTGACGCGTCGTTCTACCGGTATCTCAACTCGTCCGGCGGGCCGGGCAGTGGCGAGTGCACGGCGGCGGACCCGTCGGCACTGGAAATCGCCACCGAATCGAAGCGCTTCGAAGCGCTCCGGTTGGCGTTCAACGTGCTGCAGATCTCGCAGCCCCTGATCGACGGAATATTCCGCGTGCTAAGTGCCATAATGTGGTTGGGCAATCTGAACTTTGCCGACGTGGACGGCGAGCGGTGCGAGCTCGCGCCGGGGGATGACGAGATCGTGAAAATCGTCGCCCAGCTGCTCGGGCTGCAGGAGGCGGACCTGGTGCAGGTGCTGCTGAAGCGGCAAATCAACGTGCGCGGCAACATCACGGAGATCCCGCTGAAGCTGCAGGAAGCGGGCGAAAACCGGCACGCGATGGCGAAGGCGCTCTACTCGCGCACGTTCGCCTGGCTGATCAGCCACATCAACACGTGCATCAACCCGGGCCAGGATGCGTCCCGGTTTTTGGGCGTGCTCGACATCTTTGGGTTCGAAAACTTCAACACCAACTCGTTCGAGCAGCTGTGCATTAACTACACCAACGAGAAGCTGCACAAATTTTTCAACCACTACGTGTTCGCGCTGGAACAGGAGATTGTACGTATTGCTGCCAAGGTCGTCGGATCTGGCGTGTGTGCATTAGGTTTATTTCCCCCCCCCCCTTACCATTCTGGCTCTCTCGCTCTGTCTCTATTCCAGTACCGCCAAGAGGAAATCAAGTTCTCCCACATCCAGTTCACCGATAACACGCAATGTCTGGAGCTGATCGAGAAGCCGCCGCGTTGCATTCTCAAGCTGCTGACGGAACAGTGCCATATGCCAAAGGGGTCGGACACGGCGTACCTCACAAACCTGCACGGTGAATTTGAAGCGCACGGGAGCTACGTGAAGGGCCAGGATCGGCGCCACTGGGAGTCGGAGTTTGGCATCCGGCACTACGCGGGCTGCGTAAGCTACACCGTGAAGGGTTTCGTCGACAAAAACCGCGACGTGCAGCAGGACGTGCTGTTCGACCATATGAGCCGCAGTACGAACACGTTCGTGCAGGAGATCGCTTCCTTCCAGGATCTGCTCTCGATCCAGCACGTGCAGTCGGCTCCGTCCGCCACCAGCACCGTGTCACGGGGCACCTCCAAAGGAAAGCTAACCGTAAGCGACACGTTCCGCCAGCAGCTGCAAGCGCTGGTGGACGTGCTGCAGAGCACCAACCCGTGGTACGTCCGGTGCATCAAACCGAACGCCGACAAACTGCCGAACGACTACGACGACCAGCTGGTGCTGGATCAGCTGCGCTACCTCGGCATGCTCGACATCATACGCATCCGGCGCGAGGGCTTCCCGGTGCACCTGACGTTCGACGATTTCGTGCAGAAGTACCAGTGTCTCACGAAGCGGTTCCGCAACATGTCCAGCCAGGATCAGGCGCTGGCCGTGATACGGGAGCTGAACGTGCCAACGACCGAGTGGCAGATGGGTCGGACGAAGGTGTTCCTGCGCAGCGTGGTCCACGAGCCGCTCGAGGACGCCCGGAAGCAGGTGATCAACTCGAAGGCACTGATCATCCAGCGCAACTGGAAACGGTTCAGCCAGCAGCGCCAGTACCGGCGAATCCGTGCGGCCGCCCTCAAGATACAGCACGCTTACAAGGGCTGGAAGCTGCGCATCGAGTTCCTGAAGAAGCGTCGCGCTGCCATCGTCATCCAGAGCCACCTGCGCGGTGTGTTTGCGCGAGAGGTTGCGACGGCGCTGCGCGAAATGCGCCGCGTGGACGAGGAGATGCGCAAACGGGAGCGGCTCGAGGCGGAACGGCGAGAGCGGGAGGCAGCACAGGCCGAAGCCGACCGGAAGGCGCTGGAGGAAAGCGAAAGGTCTGTTCTTGGGCTCGATTGGACGGTTATTTCCTTCCGCGAGCTAAGACTAGTAGTTGAACATTTTGCTGTGAAAGTATCCGTTTGGTAACACTTGTGTCGCGGGGAGTAATTTTTCGGGCTCACGGGGGGAGTCTTTTGTTTGTTGATGTCGTGACCATGCTGCGAAATATTTTGTCGGAGTCGTATTTTGAGTAGTTTTGTTTTGACCTTTATAATACCGCATGAACTAGCTTTACTTAACATCTATAAATGTCTTGAGCATCTTTTTGCCTTACTTCCTTTTTCATTCTCTCTCTCTCTCTCTCTCTCCATCTCTTCGATTAACTACAATCCAATTTTTGAAATATTACTATCAATTTCCCACAGCTTTGCGAACCTGACATTGGTGATACTTTTGATTTCCTTATCGATTGTAACGACCGCGGTGATGGGATAGCCTACTACCCCCCCTCCTCATACCATCATCAAACCGAACCCTTCCCCCACCCTATCTCTGCCATTCCGTTGCTTGCCAATTTCGTCCCGTATATAAGTCTACTCATCCTGAATTGAAACCAACAAATCCTTGTTTTGATTTTCGTACATTGTATAAGCATGCTAATATGTAGTACCGGATGTGGGCACGGAAACGGGTGAGTGGGCCGTCCGCGGCCCTAAACGTGTAGTCTTTCTCTCGCTCTCTCTGTCTCTGTACTGTGTTTCTGTATGCAAAACGCGTATTGTCCGTCCGAATGTGCTCCGTTAACCGCTTTCTAGTGTTAGTTGCTGGCCGAAGCTGAACTAGAATGCACGTGTACCTGTTGCCGTAGATGTTGTACCAAGTCCTGCGCTAGTTGCAGTTGCACAGCACACATCCATTTACTAATGCCCTCCCTCGCCGGAACTAATGCCGACACCCTTTTTCACTCCTGCAGGGTTGCGAAAGAAGAGATACTCGCTTTGTCGCAAATGGCCGAGCAGATAAACTCGAAACTGCACTCACAACAGCATGTCGCAAACAATAACAGTCGCCTCGCGCAAGCCTGCCTGCAGCAGAATGGAACGGCCGGTGGGGAGAAGGCCGGCAGTGGGCCGATGCCGCCCGGTGGCGTGAAAGGGGCCGGTTCCGCCAGCCTGCAGAGCAACGATTCGGTTGATCTGGACAATTTGTTTGCCTTCCTCAGCGAGGTACAGCCGAACGCGAACTCGAACGCGATCATTGACGAGATCGGCGAGAAGATGGACAACCTCGTGGAGGATCTGGACGTGGAGCTGGAATCGGTCATTCAGCAGGAGATCGAGGGGTTGACGAGCGAGCGAAACAACAACGTTTCCGCCGCACCGCCCGCCAAGGGGGGTCCGATGGTGAATGGGACGGCCGGTGTGCTTACCAACAACAATAACATTAACAACAACAATAACAACCTAAACAAGCCAACCACTCCGAAACCGATAGGCGGGTAAGAATTAGAATCAAATTGTAGCATCAACAACAGTTAACTAAATCCCTGGTGCGCGTTTTTTTTTGTTTTCAACAGAATACCATCACTGCCCGAACCAACGATGCCACCGCCGCCTCCTCCGATTGAGAACAATAACCACACACTCCCGGTCGCTGCACAGTCGCATCATCCCGCCACGCTTCATCACATCCGACGCCACGAGGAACCGATTTACGAGGCCGTTATACACCTGAAGGAGCTACCACCACCACCCCTCGATGGACACGAGAAGGTGCCACCGATTCCGCAGCATCAATCGCAGGGGATGGGCGCAGCATCGCAACATCAGCCGATTGCTCCACCGCCTCCGGTGCACGCGCACCAGCAACCGATACCACCACCCCATGCCCATCAGGCACTACCGACGCATCATGCGCCGTTGGCGGCACCCACCCAGCCCGGACTGCTGCCCCATGCGGCAAGTCAGAGCGAAGCACCGCAACCTCCACCGCATGCGCACGCCGCCCCTAGTCACGCGTACGTGCACCTGGAGAATGGAACCGGGGGTCACAAACTTCGCCCCAAGAGTCCCGCCGTCATACGGTCGGCTAGTCCGATCCAGCGTACCGGTTCGAGCGGCCCGATGAGCCCGTCATCGCCCAAACATTCGCGTCCGAGCTCGCGGGCCTCCTCCACGGGCGGTGGGCATCCGTTCGCGGAGCGCGAACAGCGCCGCAAGTACCGGGTGGAAAAGAAGCTCCAGGAGATGCAGCAGATGGATATCACCGAGCGGGAGAAGGAACTGCTGCGGGATGATGTGTACTACGATATTCTCGAGTTTGCCGAAAGCTACTACAACACGCACGAACGTTCGCCCGAGGGGACGATTATGGCGACGTTGACGCGCAAGGGTCGTAAGTCGGTCGACATGGTGCCAAAGTACGAGATGATTACGTACTACCGGGGTACGACGATCCCATCGTCGCACATCCACATGTACGATCCCGAGAATGTGACCATCGCGTGCAACGTGTTCCGCGATCTGTGCAAGTACATCCGCGGCGAGCTGAACAGCGAACGGGAGCTGCAGGTCATTCAGTTCATTATCGGGCAGGGTATCGAGCGGGAGGAGCTGCGCGACGAAATCTTCGTCCAGTGCATGCGCCAGGCGACGAACAACCCGAGCGTCGACTGGACCGATCGCGTCTGGCTGCTGCTCTGTCTGACGATCGTCGCCTTCCAGCCGAGCAAACTGCTCTTCCGGTACTTTGTGAGCTTCCTGAAGAAAAATCTCGAATCGCTCGAGGGCAAACTGCGGCAGTACGTGCAGTGGTGTTTGGATAACTGTAAGAACACCAAGGTTCGCTGCCGGCAGTATCCACCGTCGAGCGTGGAGGTGGCGGTAAGTGCTGCAGCAAGCGGAACCCATGAAAGCGCATCTTTCTCATCCGTTTGCCCCTCTCGCTCCCCGCAGGCTATGCGACGGCTAGGTACGATCGTCTGCCGGTTCTTCTTCCTCGATGGGCGCACGAAAGCGATCGATGTGCACCCGACCGATACGGCCAGCGATGCGGTGGCGAAGCTGGCGGAGAAGCTGGGCCTGTGCAACATCGAGGGCTGGGCGATCTATCAATCGCGCCCGGACGGGGAAGAGCACGTCAAATCGCACGACTATCTGTACGACATTATCGCCGCCTGGGAAGCGTAAGTACTTCGTCCCTTCGTTCGTTTGCTCGTGTTTTTGTTGATTTTCTTGTGGACGGATTGGACTTCGATTGTTGGACGCGTGTGCGCTGGACATATTCCTAACCGACTGACTGATGTGCGATCGGCGTGCGTGACTTCCGGATCGACTAACATTGCGATAACACGGTTGTACATTTGCATTTCAATGACGGCTAGGTGCGATTGACTCCTGGAAGAGACACACTGGGGATGACGAAATTGAGTTTTCGATTAACGTTCAATGTATGAGTAGAATCCTCGTGACGAAGAGCA
>JXXA01008892.1:0-13710 GCA_000956255.1 Anopheles punctulatus | reverse complement strand
GGCCATTGTAGCTCGGAGCTACCGATGCCAATTATCAAGCAGCAAATCAGTTCTCGGAAAAGCTGTAGCGCAGTGTTGTTCTCAAGCAGAACGCTGCTTTCCCCTCGCACCAGCACATTAATTTAAACCGTCAGGTTACTTTTCATTTTTCTTTCACCATCTCACCTATCCACCTTCGGCTCTACAGTTGCGACATGCAGCATAACATGCGATCACTTGGTCGGAGGGAAGCTGGAAAGCTGGTTGGAAAAAAAAACAATGCCTGCAATTTTTCAACTCACCTCACCGCACACGTACGAGCACGAACGGCGAAGGCGACGCCCTTTTTTGCACGTATGCTGTGCGCGTTTCTTCCTAATGAAGATTTACTAGAAAAAAGGTGCGCCGCACAGCCGCTCGTCCTGTTCCCAACGGGTTTGCCCGGCCCACCCATCACCGGCGCCACGCAATTTGCCCCGGAGCGAATCGAGCCGCGCCTAGGAGAGAGATAAGAACAAGCCTCAAACGAACCATCCCTGACTGTTGATGCGAAATGCGGCAGCCGCGTTGACTGGCGGGTGAAGAAAACTGTACGATGTCAAGTGAGCAGACCGTGACGCACCGTGATTCCTTCGCCCCAACCTCGGCCTTAAGGACGAAAACCACACTCGAAACCTGTGCGCCATTCCGTTGACACCTGAGAATTGTTCAACATGAATGATGCGTGGTAGCGTTGTGCACCATCAACCATACAAACACACACCCACACACGTAAAGCCGACGATTTTCGCGTGGCGCACGCCATTCTACACCACCCGGCCGGGTAAGCCTTCGGGGGAAATCATGTCGGAAGCAAACCGGGCGGCGGCGTGGGTTCCGTTCCGTTTGGTGGCAGCAACACACGACAGATTATTGTCTGTTTTCGCGTGCCGGCGGTCTGTGTCTTGTCTTTCCGTGAGGTGGTGAAAACTTCTCCCTAACGGGTACAAGACAGCATGCCGTGCTGCTGCTCCCACAAGTGGGCGTGTGCATGCGTGGGTTTGAATTATTGGGTCGCAGGAAAAGGAATTGAATTTTTGAACCTGCCTGCTTTTCGGGGCGAAAATTTGGATCGCACTTACTTCGGCGAAAAGTTGATTGGTGTTGCAGGAAAACTTCAAAAGATATTTGCAGAAACTGAATCGAAAACGTTACTCTAGGAAACGGAACCTTCCAATTAAGGTGAGTTCTAATTCAATTCCAATATAATTTTATGTACAAAACATTCGCTATTCCTTTATAAATAAAATCGGGGAAAAATCACCAACCAATGTGTAAGAGCGCAAAGAGCATGATATCTTTAATAATGATGAAAAAAGTGTTAGTGTCAATTTTCATGTGGCATATTGACGTTTAGCTTTGCACAAATTCCTTCTTCATTCAATCGGAATTCATTCAAACTCACTTTCAATCTGTAAAGAAGGCAACGAAAGAAACTGTTAGTTAGTTTTTCTTCTGCTGTAACACTTGCAATGTCAAAACGGGTTTATGTATTTGGTGAGAAAATAGTCCTAAAAGCAGCCAAAAAGAACTCCCTTAAGAGTCGGCTTAGTAAGAATTATCGTTAAGTGCTTGTTAAACCGCAAATTTCGCTCGAAATCCATTCTCAATTAGTCGGTTGGGATATTACAGATTCAACAATTCAAGGGTTAATCAATTACAAATCGCCACTTTCGATGCAACCCAATACACGTACAGGTACATGGGTAGCAGATTATTTGGTAAAAAAGAGAAATATATAGTCGTTACTACAATTACTACGCTACTTCACTTCGTTACGATTTTTCCCTGCACAAATCCCTCACCGACACAACAATAAACAATCAAAACCCACTGACGCCTTTCCGTATTTTGAGGAAGGGAAAATAGGGCAGAAGAATCACCAAATGTGGCTGGTTTCTACCGACGGAAGGTGGCGAGAATTTTTTAATCTCACGCTCCACGGTAGATGAAAATCTTTACCACTCACAATAGCACAATGGCATCGCTTTTATGCCGACGGTTGAGAAAGTCAATATCAAACAACGGAGAAGGGCGAAATTTTTAACCTCATCGCGCTGTCTTTTCTTTGAACAACATAAGCACAAGCCACCCCCGCGGCTGAATAACAGCACAGTGTTCCTGGCCGCTACCAGGAATGGCAAGGATCAGAAGACGACGGTGGTGGCGACCGGGCGGGTTGGCTGTGCTTGAGAATCACCGACATGAAAACGAATGAGCATGGAATTATGGGGTAGCTATTAAGTGAACGACACTCTCTCGCACACACTCACAAAAGCGGAGAAGAATCGAACCTGGGGACAACGGACTTTAGCCGCATGCTTGGTTGCTTGCGAGCGGTTTCTCCATCAGCCCCCTCCACTCCCAGGGTAAAAAGGAAAATTGAAAATAACGTTCAACATCCACACATCGTTCGAGCGCGTGCTGGCAGCCGTCAACATAATGGAGCTCTTTTGCGGCTGTCCCGCAAACGGGATCGATGCTTTGAACGGTACATTTGAAATGCAGAACACGCACACGGCACGGGGAAAACGAAACGAGAAGCGGGGAGAGAAAGGGAAACAAGGATACAAAAGGTGTAAAGCACATCATTATTGATTGTGGATCATTTTCGTTTTCGGGGCTGGTTTTGTTTTTATTTGCATCGAAAATGCATTCCCTGTTCGTTTGTCAAACCGTCCGGCAAAGGATATAGAGCCATTTTATATCCCGGAACCTGGAAGAGCCAGCGAAGAAGGAAAAGTACACGTTTTATCGAAATTGGATTTGAAGTTTGCAATGTATCAGAGAAATATTAGGGAACATTTCGTTGTAATAGACCGTGCCAAATGTGTTTTATATTTTATTCCATTTTATTCAGTGCAAGTAAATTTTCAAACCTCTATCGCTGGTATGTTTGGTTTGAAGATTTCGTATGAATTATTTTGCATTTTTTTAGTATTGTTTACGAATTAACTCGTGAGAATTTCACTACGCACTTAAATTTCAATAAAAATCTAAACCTTTATTTTAAAAATGAGTGTGTTTATTTTCAGCAATAGATTTATTGAAAATAACGTTCCGGACGTTGCGGAAAATAATTTCCACAATAGATTTATTGCTCAAAATAAAAACACTCATTTTTAAAATAAAGGTCTAGCTTTTTTTTATTGAAATTTAACTGCATAGTAAGTCACCCGAGTTAATTCGTAAAAAAAACACTAAAATAAAAATGCAAAATAATTCATACGAAATCTTCAAACCAAACATACTAACCATCGAGCTCTGAAAATTTACTTGTTGGTTGAATCAAATGTTGGCAAAAATGGTTAATTTCACTTTTGCAACCTTAATGCGGTTCCATTTTTCCACTTAAAGCATAATTAGTTCTCACAATCCGTCATGTATATGGCTAGTTTTAGCTGTAAATTAACCTCTGGCATGAGCACTTTTAGTTTTGAATTGAAGTATGATGCAATCTATATAGTTAAATTAATCTAGTATAATCTAAAAGCGACACACCATCCGTAGACATTTTGATGAAGAAAATGGATGAGAGATCACCGGTTGGTAAAGCTGACTTGAAACGGTTCGATCTTCCATCAGTCGTTTCACGCTGATGCCCATGGCATCCAAATAAACCACTTTGCAATTTGCCCTTCACCATCCGGGTTGTGCGTGTGTGCGTTCGACAAACTTCAATTACCGTTCCCGATAGCGCCCGTTGCCGACAGACAAGCGAACCAAAATGCTAATGGATTGCTTCATCGAAGGCCCGAGATGCCTGGCAGACATTAGAAAAAGCGCTGTAAGCAGCTGCTGGAAGCAGGGCACGTCTGGCGATCTCGCTGCAACTCATGAAGTGCAAGAGTAGATTAGTTTGATTTACAAATTGATATCGTTTAAATTGTCTACAAACTGTGTCCGCTTTGTTCGGCACGTATTTATGCTATTTGTAACTACTGAGTTAGTTCGCTTCGATTGAGGTGAGTTGAAACCGAAATTCCTAGCAGTTCAATATAGACTTCGATCCATTGGTAGGCAAATAAACTGCAACGGATCGGTTTTCACCAGAAACGGATCACTTCGCTCCCGGAGCGATATAAAATAAAACCATTTATAACCAGCATTCCTCGAGCATCCGAACCGAACCGAAACGCACCGGCGACGAATGAAATGAAAGAACAATATTTACCACGAACCATCCGCCGGTGGTGGCTTATAAAAGCACCACACGCTGTTTGTGTTTCGCGCCAAACGCGACGGTAGTTGCATCGATTTTTGCACCCATTCACTGCCAGGGCGTCTTAAATAGGGTCATGAATTTCGCACCGAATTGTTTTTATAGCACCGTACTGCGCTGTACGCACGCATATCGTAAACAGTGCTTTTCCCCGCACGTGGGAAAATGATTATCGTAAACGCATTGCCATCGCATTGGGCTGCGGATTGTGTCTCTCAGTCTCCGGTTACACCGGTTCTGTTGGAAGGCAGCGTCACATTAGCTTAAGCTCGCTCTTAACGGGCAGGTAATTCTATTAGTCAGCAATAAAACCTCGCCAAAAAAAGGTAGCAACAAGCGATCCTTAAATAGCCAAATTGTGGTATTGGAAGGATGGTTCGAGATAAGATAGTCCCATGGGGGAGGGATTATTTCGTGAGGGTTATGGTATGTGTGTGCTTATGTGAAGCGCATCGCTAGTATATTGAACGCTTGTGGTGTTCATCTTAAAAAATAAAAAAGAAAAACGAATGCCACATAAAGAGTTTTCTGTGACCGTTTGGACACATTTGCGCGGATTTTCACATTTTTTCAAGTAAAAAAGTAAAGAGATCTCTAGCAATGGTTGACTCCAACGACATTTTTTTTACATCATTTGTACAGATTTTTTAAAGCAATCCGATGCTAAGAGGAATAAAAGTAGCTTCAAACGTTCGAGGGAAAAGCGATCATTTTAACCAGAAATGTTTATATTTTAATAACTTTGGACAATGTTAACATTTTCTTCTTAAACATTGTTTAATTCAGATGATCGTACAGTTCTACTTCGCCCTGTTTTCGTATTTTTGTATGATTCTCTTGAGATTGATAGTACTTGACAATTTTTTAATGAACAATATGTTTAAAATATTGGTTAGTTCAATCGATTGCTTACAACAACAAAAATTGTCTCATAAGCCCTTACTTACATCGAATTTAAAATTTATGTTTTATATTAACAAAACAGAACAAAGCGTAACAGATCGGTAGAAGTAAAAGTCAATGCAATGTTTTGCATATTTATAATTATCTTTCGGTCACTGTAAGTAATAAAGCCAACAAAATACTTCAATATTTATGGGATTATGTTTCCAGCAAATATCAACATGCAATTCTTTAAAACAGAAATCTTGTAATATTTTTACTTTCTTTTTTTAGCAAATTTATGCAAATTTATTATTATTTTTAGAAATATTGCCGTCGAAAGATTGTATTTTTTCCTACCGTCATTCCTTTCTAAATAACTTTAACGAAACCAAAAATGGATTGCCAGTTTCTCGAAAGCTTTCCCCGCACACTTTGCGTCGTACATTGGAACATACTGAGTTATCGTGCACAGGAGCATTGACGGCAGACGGTTGAAAATAATTTTGCAACTTCATATTTAATCCCAGCGAGCTACGCCGCCAAACCTAGCGCCCCCAAGGTCTCCAAATCCTTCCTTACAACTCAGCGTATAATCCACATATTTTTCTCAACAGCGTAGGTCGCCCGTTTGCTTGCCAGAAAATGACTCGCGTAGGTTTCTCACTTACCCCGCGTGCCAGGCAGGACTCGAGCCTGTCAAAAACTCATCGCTCGCGGCGTTTTGCCCTTCCCCCAAGCGTACCCCCGTCACAATACCGTGGCTGGGTGTTGCTGCGAGTGTTGTGTCGTCTAATTAAAAACCGCCTCGATGTGGGAAAGCTGATAAGAAAATTCGTTTACCGCGCGGTTGGCGGACGGAAGCCGTCGACAAACGAGCCGCTTCCGAGCCGCACGCTGCTTGCCGTCGTTATCAATGGTTTATCTTTTCGTAATGTCATAAATATTTAAGCGCGGGAGAGGCGCGGAATGGCACGCGGAGTAGGGCAGATGAGCTTTTACGCTCGCCTTCGCGTGATTAACATATCACAACATCGATAAATATCGCATCGTATTTATTTTTTGTTTAGCTAATCTCTTTAAAAGTCAAATTTAGGTGAAAAAGATGAGGTGAAAAAAATAATGATTAACTTTGTTAAATTAACATCCTAACGAAATCGTGTGTTTTGACAGGTGGTTTTCAAAACTGTTGCCAAGCTTTCATTTTAAAGCGTGAATTAAATTAACGCACTTTATAGCTATACGTTTATAACAGAATTTAGCTTCCGTGTATCATTTTATAACGCACTCACTAGAATCTAACACGCAACAATCAATTTCAATCACCGGTGTGCCATTTTCACACTGGTGCTGTCACATTAATTGAAGCTTTCGTACGCCTTCCCATCGCGTATGCCACATGCGCTGTGCTGTTTTTATTTGCATTATTGTTATACGATTTCGTTCCGCTGCCGGCGGGACGCAAAATTCGCACACCAGAAACAAACGGCCGCAGCGGAAATGAGCGTTTCGGTGAGGTTTTTCCCGCCCCACAAAACTGGGTGGTGGTAATGGAAAAAGATTACCTTTCGCCTTGATGCTTGGCGGTGGCGCAATCATTGGGTATTTGTGACCTTGCTGTCAGAATGGTTTAGAAGTGAGCTTTAAAATCATTGGAGCAGCAGCGTTCGGTTTAGCAGACTGTCAAATGCTTTTCAAAAATATCACAAAAAGCAGCGAAACCATTTTTATCTAGAATGTACGAGCTACTTTTTTAGGAAAATGTCCTTTTAACAACATGGAGAAAAAAACGCGTAACACTTGAGAAAGGATATAGAAAGGAAATTTTAGAATAAATTATATTTTACAGAGAAATTTAGTAGCCAAATGAAAAAAAGTTTATAAATACAAAACTAAAAAATATATTAAATGAACTAGCAGGAAATAAACGCATAGAAAAACTCAAATGAATAATTTCATCGCATTGACATGTAAAACAAGATTAAATACAGTTGAACTGTTGAAGGCCAACAAATAAGTCAAGGGCAATGGGAAACCACTCATATAGAAAAAGCAAAGATTTTTAATTAGCGCTAACCGAGCGCAGCAGTCTCATGACAAACAATTCGTTTAAAAAAGTATATATTTCCTTTTTTACATTTCAGCCTATTTCAACTTCGTTTTAAAATAAATGTCGCGTGAAAAAATGCTCCCAATCTAGAAATTCCATAAAAAAATCAAGAAACAGTTCGTGGCGAAATTGAAATGATTTAATTAACCGACGTTTACATTTGTTTTGGTCACTGAGAACAACCTAAAAAAAAAGTCAGCACGTTAACCTAAAGCCTTAAATGTCCATTTGGGAACATTTCAACACTTTCCCCTCTCGCCGAATTTCAGCCGGACATGAAAAGATAAATCGGTAGGCTTTAATTGATTTCATTAGCTCATGAACTTGGTTTGTGTTCCTGATACCGATCCCGAGCGGTCAAGCCATTTTTTGTCGAATTGACAAAATTCACTACATGGAATATTTACTTTAATTAGTTCCCGATTTCCGGTGAAGCTAATAGGCCCCATGCGGTCGCAGTTTAAATAGGAAAATTTGCAACCGAATCTAAAACTAAAACAAACCAAAACATGTTTTAATTGTATTACGTAAATATTTTGTAAGTTGTGTAAATAACCGCCCACAACGCGCATCACCGAATCGACAGTGCACATTTTATAAAGATGAATAAAATTCGATGCAACCAGGCCAGCTAACTTGCTTGAAGCAATAAAAAAAGAAGCACAAACCACTAGCGGCAGTAATACGGTTTGGCAGAAGTGCAAACAAATGAGGCTAATTAAATAAAACACCGATGTAGAGAGAACAAAAAAAAACCCCCAGCAAACAATTTTGCTGCAGGGTTTGAAAACTCAAATAAACGGTCCGAGTTCTATTATTCTGATGGTACCGTTCTTGCTGTCTGTGCGTGCGTGTTTGTGTGTATGTGTGTGTTGTTGCAATAACGACCTCAGCCTCAGGGATCGGCTTCTGCAGGGTGGTTAGGTCCGTCAGGTAGAATCGCGTAAAAAGAACAGCGTCCACAAACGGCACCCGGTAGGAATCGTTTAGTCCCGGGCGCCATTAACGATTGTACATTAAAGTTTCACTCTCGGAAGCGGTTTATTTCGCAAACGGTGTATTTTTCTTTTTTACATCTTCCGGTATGGCCGAGCGCCACAGGAGCAAGGAAAGCATTCGCTTGATCGACCTTTAATCTGATGAAGCTTGCTTCCTTCCCATTGCCGGACGAAGAGTGCAACCGATGGGAACCACAAAACAGGCGCGTTCGTCATCAACCGTGGCGCTGCTTTGTTTAGTACAAATGGCTTTTTTTATATATATTTCCGTTCCGCCCCTGCTTTCTTTCCGCCGGTGGCTTTCGCTGCAAGCCCGAGTGCAGCCAAGCAACGCCCGGTAAATATTTAATTCCACCGTCCAAGCCCGGCTGAAGCATCGTATCCACTTCATTTCGTTGGAGATTGAAAAGTCCGCCCAAACAAAGCCGTCTTTTACGGTTGATTAAGCGGGAAACAAATAAATAAAACGACACCACACCGTCCCGGCTTCGATTCGATCCACAGCGGACGTGCTTTTGCGAGGGAGGGCCCAGCCGCCGCCAGACCTCGTGGCACTCGTTCCTCTCGGTGGCTCAAGTAGGGTTTCGATTCGGCGTTGGCCTTTCGTTTCGGGCGCATTTATTTTCCCTCGCTTCGCCGCTTCCTTCCGCAGAGCCGGGCGCTTTCCCCGATCGGTTCGGCAATCGGGTGGAAAACCCGCAAACAAAAAATGGCCCCGTGTTTATTTTCATTTCGAAAAAGGCACACTGATTGTTGACGCTGGGATGCGCAAGGTCGCGGGACTGCGTGCGATATGATTTTGTCGGGAACAAATGAAACAATCCTGGAAGGGAGGAGAGAAGGTGCGTCAGTGTGTCATTCGCAAATTAAAGCAACCAATCGAATTAAACGAACCCCGATCGCCCTCACCCCGCGGTGGAGCATCGTAAAATCGTAAATTAATCATCAGCACCAACGATCAGCATCCGATCCGAAGTTGGCTGCCCTCTTTTCGCTTCGTTCATCGACGGGACGACGGGTTTTCATGGCGAGGTTTCTGTGGGTAGTGTAAAATCCGTCCTTTATTTTGTTGTTGCGGTTGAATTGCAGCAGTTTTCATTCGAGCTCAGCAAGCCGCGGAGGGAAAGACGCTTCCAGAGTGGGTTGGGTTGGGTTGGGTTCGAGCGGAAGGGTTTTCCTAATCCTTGAGAACTTTTAACGTCCACGTTCGCTTTCGCTTCACAGCACGTTCCCGTCCGGTGCACGTCGTCTTGCACGGGTGTTCCCTTCACCGAAAAGCGATACTTTCCACTGGACACACTAAAGCGAGCGCGTACACACACACACGTGCGGCTCCGGTCGACCGTCCGTGGCAAACACCCCACTCTGTGCGAAATGGCAGAGAGTAGAGCAGGGTGTTGCGAGCGAAACGAAAATGGAATCCCGATAATGTCCGCCAGATCAGTGATAGAAGCTTTTAAGCTTAACGGACTGACATCAATAAATAATTACCCTTCGATATGCCCACGCAAGGCGGGGCGTTAGCTCACCTCCCGCCCGGGAGTCTGAGCAGTTGGCGTCTTTGAATTTTATTCCGACCCGCGTTATTAGCTGCCCCGGGGCGAGCAGAAGCACCACTTCTCGTTATGTATCGGTTGCTATGGTTGCTTTGCTTTTGCAGCCTGCTTTTCCACGGTGGTAAAAGTAACGCATCGCAAACCGCACCCGAAGTGGCCATCACATTAGCAATCTCGATGTACGAGCAAATCGAAACAGTTTTCCGCATAAACAATCCCGGAGAAAATCCCCTTTTTCGCAAATCGCTGCATCGGTTGCTGCCACCCTGCGCCGGTGGCAACGCGTCTAATTGATTTTACTTACGGTCGTGCCTGCTGCCAGCGTTTTTTGGTCCACTTTTGTAACGCTGCCAAACCGGCGAAACCGGCTGCTGTTGACCACCGAGATAACCAGCGTTCCAGCGAAAGAGGGCAATGCATTTTTCATCCTAAACCCCGCGCCGAACAAGCCACGAAAGTACTCCAGACAACCCTGGAAAACCACCGGAATGTAGCAATCAAGATGCTGTTCGAATGCACCATAACAATGGCTCTTTGCTAGTGCCGATGCTGGTGCTGTGTTTGCCCAGCGAGGACCAAGTTTTACAGCCGCTGCATCCAACACACATCATCCGTGAGGCGTATGGAATTCTGCACCACAGTGCTTCAATCTTTAATGACCTGGGTCCTACCTGTTTTCGCCGTAAGAAGACACACTTGTCAGCAGCACACTCCTCGGGAAGCAGCACGCTCATTTCCGTTGTAATCTTCCGGAAAAGTGTCGATCGATGGGGTGTTCATCGTTTCGTCGCAGGATTCGTTCTTCGACGCAATTGTCTGTCAATAGCAGCCGATGGCGAAAGTTTTGGTTTTCAGCTCTTCTCGCAACAATGAGATACTTTGATCGCTGTAATGGAATTCGGACTGGACTGCTTCGATCGTCCCTACGTGTGTTGGCAGGGCAAAATTAATCGCTGCACGGTAAGATGGTGCGAGTGTTAAAAACTTTCCGACCCCCAACATGGGCCGGTTTCTTGAATCGGATTTAACCTTTTCAACATGTCACCATTTTATCCCTTTGCGGTGTAAATGTCACAAACTAACGCAATTCTGATGTGGAACGAAAGCTGTTTTCTGCCGGAAAGGTTTTTTTTGTTGTGCCGTGACTCACTTGACACTTTACCCATTTCATTCGAAGCTGATTGACAAAGGCACGCACTCGATGTGGGCAGGGACTGCTTTGATGTAATTCTCGGGTGCTGCTCTTTCCCAAACAAGAGCCGACGTGTGTAGATCGAATGAGGCCACTTCCAGCATTGTCTAACAATGTTACAAAACAATCAGCAATAGGAGGCCCAGCATTGTTGCATAAATTGTACCTCCGACGAGAGTAAGCAAATTTTGTGCACATTGTCTACTTCATATAAACCACATTAATCGATTTCATTAACCTCAAGCAGCCTATCTCCTTTTCCTTCAACATTCAGGAAACTTGCTTTTCCACCGTCATACACAGTTGTAATTGCAACAACCAACTTCCATAGGGCGTTCCACCACGGGTGTGTTACAGAAAAGCATACCAACAAATGTTTCGGCAACGGTTTAAAGTGCTCCACCGTGTGCGACGAATGGGCTCATAAATTGAATTTCACTGTGAGATTCAAAACGACGAAAGACGA
Source organism: Anopheles punctulatus (assembly GCA_000956255.1). Lineage (NCBI taxonomy): Eukaryota > Metazoa > Arthropoda > Insecta > Diptera > Culicidae > Anopheles > Anopheles punctulatus. The sequence goes on along the minus strand of JXXA01008892.1, from coordinate 2,266 downwards.
TTTCGGTGCCATATGTCGATTGTAATCGGCCGACGAGTTTCTTAATGAAGGCAGGATATTGGTTTTTGAGCAAGACAAGAGTGCGTAGATGTATATGAGAGTGAGTATATCAAATTGGCTTTAAGACATGCATCTTGGAGCACAGGAGTTTGAAAGCGGGTCGTTGTAAAAGAAGCCGTATTTAGAATCTTTAGACATGTATCGCAAAAATCTTCTCTGATAGCATTGAGTAACGGTTGCTAATAGTTGTAGAAGTGTATAGGAATATGTGATGTTAGCATGAATGTCGTCAGAGAAAAGTTTAGTGACTAAATTTTCAAGAATGTAGACGAACATCTGTTCTGTTGCTGCTCAGACGAGGTCTTCATTAATAGCATTCCTTTTCATGATTGTTATAGTAATGTATAAACATTCGTTTCTAGATGATGCGAAGTACACGAAAGCATGAGCAAAAAACACATTTGGAAACGGTTTTTAAACTTGAACGCTGTTTCTCATCGAACAAAAACATCGCATAGCTGCATCTCAAGCATTCCAACACATCTTATAAACCAACACTACGAATGTTCACGGCACGTTCTCTTCGCGCAACTTGTCATCTCGTGTTTGTTATTGTTTGTTTTTGTAAACATTGACACACGCACGCAATTCGCGAGTAACAAAGTGGAACGAAAGAAAGGACTCAACTAGTGCTGGAGGAAAGAAAATTACAAAAATGTTTAAATTCCTCTCGAAAGCGGTCGGTGTTTGCGGGTACATCATCCAGTACGGCTGCATCACACACTGCACATTCGAGTACATTGGCGATTTCGTTGTGGTAAGTGGGCTATCGCTTTACATAATCGCACGAAAACCATCTGCCTGGCCTGGCTGGTCTGACCCGATTTCTCTTGCCGTTTTTTCCTGTAGTGCGTCGGACCATCGATGGAACCGACGCTCACGACGAACAACGTCCTCATCACCGATCGCATCACGCCACGGTTAGCTAAACTCCAGCGCGGTGATATTATCATTACGAAAAGTCCCACAAATCCGGTGCAGCATGTGTGCAAGCGCATCATCGGCATGCCGGGTGATCGGATCATGACACGGGCATCGTTCAATCTGAACCCACTGTCGAACACGTATACCATCTATACTTCGGTGTTACCGCAGAATGGAGAAAACACTAAAAACACGGGGAATGACGCTCAGCTTCCCTCGTCGCAATCGAAACGGCAGCAATCCTCAACGATGACAAAGCTCCGTGAGAAGGTGGATTACGTGAGCCACTCGGTGGAGGAAACGCACGAATCGAAAAACAGTAGTAACCCGTCGGCACCGTCGTCTTCACCACACCAACACGCCGCGATGGACGTGAGTGAAGGGCATGGTGATTTTGGAACGCGGGACGAACCGATAAGCCATCCCGAGCCGAGGGCAAGCATTGTCACCGTACCCCGGGGACACCTTTGGATCGAGGGTGACAATGTGCAGAACAGTTCCGATTCGCGCAACTACGGCCCGGTACCGATCGGGTTGGTGAAAAGTCGTGCCGTCTGTCGGCTGTGGCCTTTGAGCGAGTTTAAGCTGTTCATCTGAGTCGCGCATGGGCGAGCGAGCGAGAAAGCGCGAAAATGTTGTTCCATGAGATATTAAATTAAACTAAGCATCTAATAGTCAAATGTGCAAATGAACCTAGTTTCAAGCAGTTTTCTTTCCTGTTCGATATCCACAGTGAACCACACCGAAAGTGTCATATTGTCGTTATCCGTACCAGAATTCGTTTATTATTTACTACACGGGGTGCGGGGCTGTTTTTTTTAGTGGAGGGTTGTAGCATAGCGCAAAAGGGTGCCATTAAATGTATGATTTAAAGTATTTTGTTTTCCCACGACCGTTCGAACACACCAAGTACGCATACATACGTGCAGCCACACACAGCCACCCACATATACACACACACACAAACCAACATGCGCACATACGCAGACACACATTCTGATGTTTGGAGTTGATTACATTTAAAAAACAACCGAAAATTCTACACTAATTTGAAGATAAAACCGAACACGGATAAAGCGCGCCTCCTTCTCTGTGCCCACTTGGTTTGTGGCACAACCATTGGCTAATGAGTGTGGGAAGAGGAGGAAAGCATTAGGCTACTGGTCTTGTTGAACTTCGGCGTCGTCTGCTTCCATTGGTGTAGGCGTCGGTGTGACGGGTGTGGTCGGTTGGTCGGTGCTGGTGGATGCCGTTGCTTCCGTCGCTTCCGTCGCAGTAGCGC
>JXXA01008890.1:0-10979 GCA_000956255.1 Anopheles punctulatus | reverse complement strand
CTCCCGTGTTAGTTGAAGTGCAGATTGGAAAAAAGGAGAGCTCGACCACGAAAATGCATTGTGGGGATGGCAAAGCTGTCAGGGAAAATATTATGCTTCCGGACAATCCCATTCCGAACCGCACGAAGCTGAAAATTGCACCAATGTCCCTGAAAGCGCACAACCGGACGAGATTCACGTGTCTTTACATCGTTTCGATAGCCAAGCCGTACCGAGACGAAAAGTTTCTCTTGCTGTTTCGGTTTTATTCACGGTCTCATCGGGCTGCGGCGGTTGGGAGCTGCAGTACGGACATGCCAGGTGTCTTTGCACGTCACTTTGCGTTACCTCTTTAAGCCCGAGCGATTTCCACCCACCGTACTTTTTGTGGTACGAAAAAGTTAGTTAAGACGGGTTTAAAGGTGTTTCGGAATCAATTAGAAAGATGGTGGAGAGAGAACGTCGGCCAGTGCAGCTACGCAAGCAGTCTTGAAGTTCTGAATGTCTGTTCGACAAGACAAGAAGTCGTCGCTAGCCGCAATCCAACAGACGGCCGAGTTCTCCCGCAGCTCGGTGAACCAATAATGCCCAATATTGTTGCAGTTGACAGTTTGACATCCATTCACGCAGTCTGGGGCCCGAGAAGTTCGGACAAAACCACGGCCACGTCCAAGAATTTCCATCAACGCCCCAACCGCCCCAGTTCCGGATGCGGCTGGAAAAGCCGAACGATTCAATACTACAACCGCAAGGACAAAACTTCGCCCCCGGCGAGAGGATCCGGACACCTCTTACATCCTCCGAGGATGATTCATTGTGCGCGTGTATGAGTGTGTCTGGGTGCCTGTGCCAGTGAAGTGAAACCCGTCCGGCTTTATCCAAGCAGGCGTTCGAAAACGTCACTTGTTGATTTCCCACGCTCGCTCAGTAGGCGGTACGACCAGCGGCTAACCGCAAACTACTACACACGCTCCCAATGCGTTCGTATATGTGTGGTTTCGCCGGGGCGCGGGTGTCGGAATGCTCCCAATCAATGCTTGAAAAGCGTAGCTTTGTCTGTCAACAGGAGGTCAACATCAGCGACTCAACACCTGCTATCGATTTGTAATCCACCGGCGTGACCTGCTCCACCGCAATGATGCAATCTCGGCCGCCACTACTACTGCTCCACTAGTGTCCACTTAGGTCCAGTTGGCGGTGGCAGGAGCGGAAGCGGGGTACATATTTCATCACCACACCATTAGCGTCGAGTTGACCATTTGCCAGTGGACATACTTTCCGTGTATGACCGTTTGATTGTCATTCAAAAAAACGGAGCGCTCTGGAGCAGAGCGTGAAAGGAAAACGGTTGAAGCTCATTTATCACCAACATGCTCCAGGATCCGTCCGGGACGGTTTGTTAGAGTGCATGTAAAAATTATGGCTGCTCCTCGATAAGCCATACTAACACTCGAAAATGTCACCGAACTTCCCCGTTACGCTAATGGCACTACTTGTGCTGACGTAGTGGCTTGTTCCTCTTGTTTTCCTTCCCGCGGGCTGGAAAGTTCGATTTTTCGGGTGTTTATTCTATTTTACCACCCATTATGACAGCCGGCTCATGGCTTATTCACCGGTTTTTCGCTCCAGCCAAATTTTCAACACATTGCCCACCGAGAGATGCCGAAAGAGCGTTGAAAGTGTGAGTGAAAAAATCAGGAAAGTTACTAACGACGGAACGACAGCGTAAGCCACAACGTTAGTCAACTGTCGATGTCCTTTTCGACCGAGTTTAACCTAATTTTTCATCCTTTCCCACCATGGTGGGTTGATATTCATGTTCGTGTGTATATGTATGGGATTCTGTGCGGGTGCTCACATCCGACCTGCCAATCTGCTTCTGCTGTTCAAATTCTTTTTTTTTACCCTGTCTCTCCGGCGTTTTGGGGAAATATTCAACTGGTGAGTGTTTAAAGCATTTTTTCCTTTCCCTTTGCGCCTTCAGCAGTGCCTCACGGGCTCATGGGTGGTACAGCTTTAGGAACATATGTATTTTTTCCATCCTTCTGGTTCATTTCGCTTTCGTTAACATGCAGATTTTGCTGGGAAACTCAGTGATGGGATTACGGCAGTCGATACTGCTTTCGTTTCGCTGTTTGGACGTTTCGGTCAGGGTTGGGTAGAAAATTTAATATTTCGATTCTGGGCAAGCGTAGCCGGTGGTGGTGGTGGTGGTTTTGGTAGCGTCCGTAAAGTTTTTTGTGAAGAATTAAATAAACAAGCTCACTACACATATTTGCAATCCAAAATTCTCATTTCAAAGAAAATTTAAATTATAAATAAGCATCAAATGAGACTATTTGTTATGGACTTAGTTTAAATATGAGAAGTTATTCGTGATGAAAATTTGAGCCAATGCTCGAACAGATGGTGGTTGTATTTTATTACTCTGGCGAATTATTGTCAATTTTTTATAAATGTAAATCAATATTTTTATTCGCCTTCAAATACTCAAAATATTTTTGTTTATTTATATTACTTTTAAAAATGAATCGGTTTGAAGAGGCATACTTTCCCTACTTTACAGCGAGATTTCAAACATTCATCATAATTAATGCACTACGTCAGCAAACCTTTAATTAAGATCCAAAACTCCGCAAAACAAAAAGACCATCTTTCAATCCCACCACGAAGCTCTCCGTCCCGGTAAGCAAACCGAAGGTGTAATGTTAAGCAAATCGCTCGTTCGTACACAAACTCCGCCAACTTCGGTCGTGAGCAAATGGCTCGCCCTTTGATTTGCATTTTCAACTTGGAGGCTTGCTCTTTTTTTATTTTTCTCACGGTCGTTCGATTTATCTTTCCCACTGACGCCACCGCCGACCGGAAGTGCGGTCTAATCCTTACCGAACGCGAAAGGGGTTTTGGGGTAGGCGACGGTGAAAATTTAAGGCTCAGACCTGCTCGGTTCGCTACCGCTCGGAAGCTCGGAATGAAATTTTATTGAAAAATAAAAACAACCCCATAAAACGCCCCGGGTCGGCTTCGGTGTAGCGGTCCAAGTTTCGGTTTCGTTTTACGAGCCCAATAAATTTCACCTAAACCGATTTGATTTGTACTGAACTGGAACCGGGAGAGTCCTGTTTTTTTGTTTTCGGTTTCACCAGTCGCTTTCATTAACCCAGTGGCTCGTTTCGCGCACTAAGCAGGGTTGGCCATGATGGGCGACCGACGATGAAGAATAAACGTCTATCACTCTATCAATTTCCCGGCTCGTCGTTAGAAAATCTAGGCGATTTTATTGATAACAATCAGAAACCAATCAACAAAGGGCTCAGGGAATTAATTGGAGCGAGCGAAGGTATTAGAAATGAAATGAAATTTAGCTAACCATCTTTCTTTGTATGAAACGGCAAGCTTTAATTTTAGAGATATTGAGAATAAAAAAGGCAAGGAATATTAGAGAAAAGTGTCGAGGAAAGGAAATCAAATGTAAAGCCCTCTGTTAGTTTTGATAGATCTTTGTTGACAAACGAATGATCCATCTGGTGGGAAAAATAGAAACTACGGAGTAAGTAAAGGATTTAAAATTTTTAATTTATTAATTGTTTCGTTATTTTTTATATTATTATTGGAAACCTGTCGAACACGCCCATTTCAATTAATTTGCCACGTTAAAAGCTTTCAAACACTCTACTAGACGACGGTGCACTTTCACTGCAATGCAAATCAATCCCAAAAAGCATCCAATTTATGCAACCGAAAGCAAACAGCTCTCAACACACACCAAACAATTGTATCGGGATGGATTGGGAAATAAAACAACAACCGGCACATAAAAGCCAACACCCAACAGGTAGTGCAGCTAACTACTAACCCAGTGTCGATCGATAACCGATGGCAGAAATGCAAACCTTCGTCCTACCGCCCACCACACCCAACCAGCACGCGCACCAAATTAATCGAACTTTAAAATGCCACACCGCAAAAACAAAAACCCATGCGCACCGTGTGTGAGTGTGCTGGAGAAAAGTTTCATTTACGTAGTTGAGTAGCAGCTCACCCGTACTAAATCATACGCCACGGATGCATGTCGATTGCATCACGCTGAGTTTTCGCTTTGCTCCTCCTTCATCTCCCCGATTCGGGTCATTCCACCGCATCTGGTGGCAGCGAAACAAGGCCAGCGGGCCCTAGGGTAGCCCGGAAATTGTGTGCGCGATTGGAAAACGATGTTTGTCAACATGTGAGATTTGTCGCTTTCATTTCGCCATCCTGGGCCCTATGGAATACGTACCGTCGGTTACACCAAGTCGAAGGCTTTTAAACTGCTGCTAGCGTCTTGTTCCTGTTTTTTTTTCTCTATCGAGAATTGAACACAAAACGAAAAAGGGCACCAATCGAACATTGCTTCGGGTTTCAGGCAGAGAGAAGGACTGGAAGGAAACCACACAGTCATTGTTTGGGTATGTATAATGGTGTTTAAAGTTTCTTTTCCTCTGTGTCGAACCTACTGTATCGGAAGGAAAAAGCGCTGAAACAGGATCGTACGTTCGATTTCTTTCACGTTACTAAAATGCCAACAAATCGTATCGTATTGGCGTCCTACCTTCACATTACAATTCGATGCTTTAATCGGAGTAATTGAACAAGTATAAAAAAAAATTATTGATTTCTTAAATTACAAAATGTTACTCAACATTATTACGGAAGTTTTTACAAAATGGAATGGAATATTTTTCACACTAATGAAAGTCCGAATCGGGAAAGGTGTAAATATATCCCGTAAATATAGCAAAGTTTTATGAACCTTCATTATGATAATGGGATCATGCAACTATTTCAGAGAACTTTATCATGGAAATGGTATCAAATATTCCCCATGTTTTAATTGTTATGATTCAGATAAAGGGCATAGAGTTTCCTATATTAGCTAGATAGTGAATTTAAATATTTAAATATTAATTTTAATAACTTGGATTTCTGGAACAAATTAATTACATTAATTACTACAACAGTGAAATAAAATCATTAGATTACAATCCAAACAATTTTATCCTTGTGAAGTACTTTTAATTAAAAAAAAACATGTGTAATTTATTTGCCGTACATCGATAATAAAGCATTCAGAAGCGTAGTGTGGCGTGAATTGGATTCTTAATATACACGAAATTATAAACTTTATCGTATATTGTGTTTTTATTGCCATCTTGTAACAATAGAATTATTATAAGTTTCAATAATCTCTTTATTTTCGTAAAAAAAAATATTCTATGTGAGAAAGTGAACAGTTTGCAAATAATGTGCTATAGAAATACGAAAAATGTCTCAATGGCCTTAGCTTGCTCGAAGAGAAGACTGTTACATACATCTTGGCAGTAATCTCGCTCACCTTTCTGATACTGATTTTATCCTCTCTTTACTTGGCTCATTTTAAAGGAAAATATCTGTTACCACTTCATTAATTTCGTGTGCTCCTAGTGAAACTCACTTACTCATTCGCACACGAAACTATTTTCTTCTAATCTTCGGAATGCCTTTGATCCTTTACAACCGAACGCTCGCATTCCTTTCCATGCCTTCTTAAAATAGTTTCATATTATAATCAAGACCGTCAACGAGCGATGGGCGATGCTTGATTAAAACTATTCGCACACGTGTACTAAGTTCATTAGAGATTATCAACGCCTTGTAACACCAGGACTTTCAACCACATCCTAGCGTACGCAGACGCTTGCTTCCGAAAACATGCCTTTAAAGTTATCATTATGGGTATGGGTTGGAAATCTAAGCAAAAACTTTAAACGCCTTTGCAGCTTCACAGCGGTCAGTGAAGCATTCGCTGCTGAAGCATGCAGCGCCAAATATTTCCAACTCAACCTGCCTGAGCTGCATCCGCAAAGTTTCCAGCATCTCCTAATTACCATGTTCCGAGCAACGATAGAGACGAGTTTTACAAGAAAAAACGAATGAAAAAAAAACATGCTGCAAGCAAGGTAAAGTTGGGGTTTCCTTGTCTGATTAAATTTTGCTCCAGCAAAAGTGTTGAGATAACTCGGAAAGTGTTTCGTACGGTTCGGGATTTGGGGGCGATTTGAGAACACAGGGAAGACTTTTAACAATAACAGGTTTGCAGTATTAAGTGTAATCGCAGCATAAACAGGATCGCTTAGCATCTTACAAGGCATCTAAATTTTCGTTTCAATAAAACATCACAAAAGAAAGTCAAAACGGCAACCCGAGGGATGCTACGGGAAGAATAATATTTAATAAACAAATTTACTCAACCAACCGAACATCCACGCAGAACTTTTCCTAGTTGGTCCTAGCTGCCCCAGCTCTCTGCTTCTATGCACAAAGAAAAAACTTCCCGCACCGTATGTACGTCCCGGTGCCGTTCGGCTCGAATGATAAAGGAAAGGTTAATCGGAAAGCGGCTGACAAAATAAACTTCCGGCCAGTACGCTCGTACGCTCTGCATGCCGGATCACCCTCGCACGAGACCAACCGATTGGGGAAAACAAACAAACACCTTAAAAAAAAAAAGAAACGAAGGGAAGGTGCGAGCGCAGAACGTAGAAGTGGGTGAAATCAGTTTTTTATCACCATGTTTACATGATTGCAACCAAATAAGTTTTCCTTCCGAGTGGAAACGCTTCCAACGCAGGGCCAGCAACTCCAAAAGGACAAACTCCGCACGAAGCGCCGGTTAGTAGCCGGTATCGCTACGGGAGTAGTAGGCGATGAAGTTTGCTTCGCTCGCAAGTGCTGCCGATGGGGTGGCCGGAAACAATTTGAACTAGGCAAACTCCACACGCGTGTGCCTGCAATTTGTCTCGAGAAACACTAGCCTTGTGTCTTTTTCCCACAGTCGTGACGAAAACGGTTGCTGCACGCACGCTTCCAGGTCGGAAAATACCCAGCGAATCAAAACCGATCGAACGATAAGGATAATCTTATTATGGACGACCCGCAGTGCGTTCGAGGCAAACAGTGACAAGAAGCGCTGGAAGAATCAACAACAACAGAAAAAAAACAAACGCAAAACTTGCCCTATCGATTTATAGTACACCCGAGAGGGACATTTCTTCGGCAGCGCTCGTTGGGTGGGTGAACTGTTTGATGGCCACTCACGGCAACGGAACACGGAAGTTGTTGGCAAATTGCGTCGAGAGTCGTTCCAGTTGTCCGCACCAGAATGGATCAGAAAAACGTGCAGATCTAACGACTGTTACGTATGCTTGTAACGCAATGCCTCGGCCATAAAAGAGAACAAGAAGTATCCTGTCGTTCTCGGCCCTTTTTTGGCCACTATCCAAATGGACGCGGCTGAGATTGGTGGGCAAGCACCTTTTGGAGAGATTTTTTACTCCCACAATCATCCTCGAAACGAGCTGCTCCCACTGCGGCTGACGGTGATATGATGATGGATGACGATACGAACCCGATTCGTGGGTTAATTTCGCATCGCCTACGCCTAGGTTCGCATTGTCGGAGGCTTCTTTCGGTGATGAAATCGTGAATGATAGGACGATGACATTGCCGCACTCGGGGTAATGAAACGTGTTTCAGACACGAAAAGCCCAGGCGGTCGGTAAAAGGAAAACACATGCTACCGGCAGCCGCGAAACGTGAAAGGAATCGACGCGCATGCCACTCCGTCACATGCACGACTAGAGCCAGGACCTCACCAGCCACCAGTCAATTAATCGGCCGTTTTGGGCGGTGTGAGAAGGGTCCAACTCAGCCTCAACCAGGGTTGAAGAAAATTGCGTCAAAGAACGATGATGATGGGGCCGATATGGGTGCAATTAATTGACTTCATGAGTTCGCCTGGCACCCTGGCATCGAGCTTTGTACCATGAGTGATAAATGTGATTCAATTAGCTCACCGATGAGTGAGGGTTCGCACGCATCGCACGCGTGTATGATATTTATTCGATTTGCGCATTTTATGTAAGTGAATCTTTCCTGATGGAGCCCCAGCGAGTCGAGAGGGTTCTTTGGGAAGAGTGCCCAGTTTCGGTTACTCGAGTGGGCTTCAAGACCTTTCCCTTTCAAAGTGCCCGGCGAGACAGGCAAAGGTTCATATTGATTCTTGTAATTTGTTTGGCAAATAGGAGTATGTTTCGCGTGTTAGCCTTGTCTCTTTCATAACGAAAATTGCCGGAGAACGATCTGTTTAATTGGGTCGGATGATATCGAAAAAATACTGGTATCGTATAGATGTGAAACAAATTTTGTTCATTATTCACAAGATGTTCTGTTTTAATTGTTTTTCTTCTCAATAGAATTGCATGTGATATTTTTACAAAAAAGAAGGCTAAACAAGAAAAAAGACATAATAGCATTGAAATTTACTCATATCTTGTGGGATCTCATTTCGGGTAAGGATTTCTAAAAGGCATTGCTGGTTTTGTTTAAACGTCTAATCTGCTATTCGATTGAAAATTTTGTAAACATATTGGAATAAATCTTTTTAGTATTTATGTTTGAAGTTTAAAAACAAATTATGTTTAATTTAAAATCAAGTTCATGAATACTTGCATACTTGTAGGCGTAAATTTAGCATTGACGCAATCCTACACTCTAGTGTTTGGGTGTAATGCAGTTCAACCTTCAATAATAGTAAATTATCTTTTAGGCACTATTTAGGCAAACCGTTAGCCTAACCGTTTCCGTTAGATTTATGCACTTAAATAAATCGTATACCATTTGAAAAAAACCGAGCTGATAGCAGCTACTGAAAATATCAATAAATTGCTACGAAAACAAACTTCATTTCAGGTGCCAAAATTTACGGGCAATGAAATGTAATCTAGTTGCTGTTGGTGACCCTGCCAGATTAGCAAAACAGTACTCCTTTTTTCCCGGTGGAATATCACTCCCTCACCTGCAATGTAACATCACTTTCCGTGACAGCTCTTTAAAAATATTTATTAATGTGTCTGTCATCTGACGAGTCCCCTCGGGAGTTTCCTATATTAACGAAACTACCCTTACAGCACGCCCGAACCAGATGCTGCATCCTTCTTATTGCTATTGCGGTGATATTGTAGGCTCATCGATGCTTAAAGCTCTAGTTGATAAAGAGGGATACAGACACACGCACACACAGACACACGCAGCAGATCAACCCTTTCCGTTCTACGCCACACGCGTATTGCACGGTTCGGAAAATCAATTCCACGTCAAATCCTCGTCAAATCACCGATTTCCGCTCCCGAGCTGTCAACCGCTGTCTTCTGCGGCCGTGTACTTCCACCCAAAACCCAAACCGTGTCTCAATATTGATGTAATAAAATTCAGTATTTTTATTTCTGCTCGAGTTCACCTCGCCTCCTGGCCGCTATTTCTCGTTCCCATAGCCGTGCCATAGTGTCCTGAAAGCGTGTGTCTCTTTACATCCGCCACCGGTTGACTGCCGGTTGCAGGAGTGTTTATCTTACCGAGTATTTATGTTGTGGCTTTTTCCATCGGTAGGCAGAAATGTCAATAGCGCGAAGGCATCGATGGCACTCGACAAGTGAGCGTCGTGGTGCATACATTCAGGCGCCCGTCTCCCCGTCGGAAGAGGCTTACGCCGGATGGGGAAATTAATACCGCGCGCGTTTCAACCGTAACGCCTGCCTGGGCCGTGAATCGATTCCAAATCGGGAAACAAATAAGAGACAATCACTCCGGCAAACGTAACCTCAGCCTTTCGAGAAGAAAAGCCCTTCGACGGGAAGGAAGGAAAACTCAAGTGAACCGATGCTGTTTTTAAAACTCTTCAAGCACATTTCACAACGTTGCGCAACTGATTTGGCCGCTTTTCAAAGACAATCAAGCTGCTCCGCAATGTCAGCGTAATCGCAGCGCCAGTGAATCACACCGCAAATTTACCGAACCAATAGATTATGCAGCGTAATTACTTCGAGATGTGGTAGGCATTGTTTCAAATCATAAGTGCAATTAATTGCACTGCTCTCGTATGGCTTTCAATTTAGCTCCACATTTCAGATCGACCTCTTCGATAGCGTATGATTGGGAGCGCGCGCGCAGAAATCAATTGCACGAAATCTCCATTCAGGCCCGGTAATTGAATCGGTACCGGCGATAACATTTGACACAAAAAACTAAACCCACTGCCTCAGTTGAGGAGGTGTGAAAACTCGTAAATCCAAAAGCAGTCGGTTGCGCGATAAAATCAACCTGTACCGACTAATTATTTGTTGCAAATTGAGTTCCAACTGGCGCGGTGCGTATAAAGCATAGAAATTATGCACCGTGTGCGTGTGAGGGATTTTGGGGCAGAGGAGGAGCTGGTTTCGTTTCCGGAGCGACAGCTTGGCTCCCGCGAACGTGCTGATAAATGGATTAATAATTGTTTGGAACTCAACGAGCTTCCGATCAGGTGCCGTGTGCGAACGTGACTCGTTGAATAAAGAGTGGTTCAAACCATTTGCAAAATTATCTCATTAGTTAAACGGCATTAATTTCAGCACATTTTGAAAACGCCTAAAATTATGCAAGTTTTTCCTTATTTCCGGAAGGATTTAAACTCCTTTTAAACTATCTTGTAAGGCACACTATATTAATATTTTTTTAATTTCATGTTTTTTGACGGTTTTTACGAATGATCATAAATAATGATAGTAATATACATGATTAATATCTCATAAATTATTCATGACAATGTTTAAAATATAATGAGAAAATGTATCAAGCGATACGAAAATCTAAAAACCCTTTCTTGCGTGGCTCAGAGCGACATATATTAAGGAACGACCTACACAAGTATTTGCAATCCTAGATCACAAGCTTTTCTTCCTGCGCTAATCACCTTCCTCTAACTTTTCGTAAATTTTTCATCCCATTCACAAGCAACCACTTCCTTCCGTGTGACGATCCTCGATTCATCATTACCTAATTTCCGCGGTCTCAAACGGCCGGAAAACAACGAGACCACCCAAATGCCCGCATCACCTTCAACAATCCCGCAGGGGTAAGTCCCTGAACATAGGAACTTTCGAAACCAT
>JXXA01008888.1:0-16381 GCA_000956255.1 Anopheles punctulatus | reverse complement strand
GTGGTGGTGGTGGTGGCGGTGGAGGCAGTGCCGGCGTTGGTGGCGTTGGCGGTGGAAGCCTTAACGGAAGCCATCTGCTACAAAACAAGACAAACAATAATGGTGGCGCCAACAACAACCACCAGAACGATGATCTGAGCGATTAAAAAAGCAGTGCTGCTTCCACTTCCGTTCTCGTTTATTCGTAGTGCTTAACGCGGTGTGTTTCTGGGCAGGGTGTGTGTTTGTGTGTGTGTGGAACGGAGCAAGTGAAAGGCTGGTTCGTGATCACCGCTCTCTCGTACGCCCCCGCCACCGCGCACTCAGAACAACTCACTTCACCCTTCCGACACGGACCGTTTGTTCCCGGTTGGTTCCTGATTTTCCCTGTGGCGGTTCCGATTGTGTTTCACGTCGTTTTTATTTTATTTTTCTCAAGTACCGGACACACATTCCCGCGTAACGCTGTAGTGTCCTGGTTAGCTGGTAGCGTAATAGGCTACCGATCGTGTCGTGTGTGGGTAGTTGGGTGAGAGAGTGGGAGCTACGATTATTCTAAATTATTTACTATCTCTCACACACACAAACACACACACATTCGCGCGCGCTTATCTGCAAAAAAATCATTCATTACCCCCCAAAAGACAACCAACAGTGCGCATTATTGGTTACATTTTCACGGAATAAAACGAATTTCAATAGAGTGAAAATGGGGGCACACTGACACACGCAGCTTCCGCGCACCATCCCAATTGTGAAAGCATCCTATACTTTTCCTACAATGCGTAACAGCTAGCACAGCGAAAGGAACGAGACACAGGACTGATACAAACTACTAAAAACAAAACAAACATAAAACAACAACCACAGCAATTCGTGTATCGCAGTAAAAGTAAAAATAAAACAAAACCAGAGCATACTACGATTTAAATGCGCGCTGGATGTGTGCTATGCATCGCCGGACGGACCGCGCAAATGCCGCTAGCAAGATGACAACGACGAGCACGGTGAAGTAAATTCCCTCTTCAGTTTCCCCTATTTTTCTCTCATCAGCATGAAAGAAGCGTCTGTGACGAATATTACACTATAACCTCTTTTTTACGAAAGCAGTTCGGCAAACATCACCACCTGCCCAACTCAGTTGGCTATTGGCTCAGTAGGGACTTATTGAAACAACAAATCAATAACCGAAGGTGTTCATATTTACGTGTCTGTTTTAATATGCAACTAAGAAGTAATCTTCTATCAGGGGAGGGTAGCCGCGGAAGCGTGTTTCATTCGTTTTTTTGTTTTCTCTTATTTTGTTTGCGCGAAGATGCACGAGTGTGGTGTCGTTACATTGTAGAATATACGAGAATGAGCTGCTGCCTGCGTCATCCGTGCAGGAAAGTGAAGCAATAGTTGCGAAAGCGAAATAGAATTTGTTTAAAAAGAGAACTGCAGACGACGCAAGGCTGGAGTTGGAAGGAGTAGAAGCCCGGCAGCAAATTGAATGTACATTGGCGAGAAAGGAAGGAATTGTTAACGGAAGGGGGAAAAGTGGGAACAAGAAATGGGGAAGCTTAATGAAAGAGTGACGAGTAAGGGGAGCGGATGAAGAGCCGATAGGACTGTTGATGATAATGATTATAATTTTCTAACATATTTTTTTTAGTGCGAATTATTATCCTTTTATGATCACCGCTGTGCAGCTCGGCGTGATGTAAACAAGCTTAAGACGTTTTTTCCTTTTTTTTTTTGGTTCCAAAAGTAACTGAAACCACTGCATCAAGTTCGGGTGGAGAGTAGTGGACACGACGCAGTGGTGGTGGCGTACAGAACATACAAACGGCATTTGAAGAGGATCGTGTAACATATTCCAGCTACTCCACAGCAAAGTGGTGCTGTGGATGAAGGATAGTAAAAAAAATGAAAAGAAGCTTTCTGGAAGTGCGTGAGTGTATGTGTGTGTGAGTGTGTGAGAGAGTGTGTATGAAAAGAATCGCGCGAAAGAGAGGCAGGTGTATCGACCTTAAAAATAAACAAAAACTCAATGCAAAACAAAACATATTTATTAAAACCACAGTGGACGAAACAACACAGGAAAGCAAGTATATATTATTATTGGTAAAAAGAAAATAATCGAAACACACATCCTTCCTATCCGAAAGCAAAAATATAAATTAAAAAAAAAACAAAACAGAAGGGAAGAAATGAACCACTCAGTTCTATTCTGTCCCCTGGTTCGTGCGTGCGTATATGTGATGAAAGGTTAAAGTTTTAGTGAAGCAAGGTAAATAAGAAGTAAATATAGCTCTCTCTCTCTCTCCCTCTGCCCAGGGCTGTTGATGCAGGAATAAGTTGGATAATAGAAATGTAACATAGGCAAATGGGTTACGTTCGAGAGCCGAATCAAATAGTTGCAAACAGGAAGGGATTCACAAAATAAGAAACAATTACATTGCACGCTTGAGAGTAGGAGGAAGAGAAACACAAATTCCCCGAAGGAAGAACATAAATCCGTGCCACCACTCTGCACGGCTCTGAACGCGCAAACCCCGGTAACGAAACCGTGGTTGCTATGGTGATAAAGAGGAAGTGTGTATGTTTAAATTTTCGTACGCGAGCGAAACAGAGAGAGCGCGAGAGAGAAAAAAAACATTATACTCGAAGGAAAGAAAGAGAGAAGGTACGAATCGAAGGCGCACCCGGAGTTAATAAATGCGATAGAACGAAAGACAAAATCGAACATGGTGTTTTCTTTCACGCGCCACAGAGAAAGAAATAAGAGAAACGTCAGTTGCATGCGCCCCTGGTAGTTAGCTGGGAAAGAGTTCATTTTTAAGCAACACGCGCGCGCGCGCACGCTCGCTCGCCTCTTTTTGCACGAACGAGCACGTACCTGCTGTCTGGCATGCGACCCGGATACTTCCCTTAACAACGACCGGTTTGTAAACATTGCCGCACAGCGCAGCACACGACGGCGGCAGTTTACGCACACGTCCGCCTTTCCTGCCGATGCTCATGCGCTCCTGTTACTGCGCTGAGCAAAACTCGTTCGACGAGATTCGATCGACGCCGAGCTACACTGGAAATGTGCGCATTGCGTGCGGCGTACGAATACACCGGTGAGTGCGGTGCGACGGCAGCCCGTACGCAGTGTGCGAAAACGAAGTGTCTGCTCGTCGTCGATCGAATTTCGTCCATACGACGGCCAGTGACGTAGGCAGCGCGCTATCGTCATGCGCTCCTGTTCTCTCGTTTTCGAAAGCGACCTTGTCACGTGGTGTCTTTTTTCGAAGTGGTGGAAAAATACTCACCCATACCAACCAGCGTCGTCCAGCTGTTTCGCTTCGCTCGTCTGCTTTCGGTTGCTATGGATACGGCACGACGGCACTCAGTGCGATAGGCGAAAGCGTGTGCGTGCTACCTCCTGGTCGGTTCTGCGATCCTGCGAGCGCTCGTTGCATTTGACACCTTGTTTGCGCCTGGTTGTGAATTTTCAAAACAAATCTCGACAGGCGCGCAATGCAGAACGCCGAGCGCAGAGCACCCAGCCTCTCAAAATGGCACGTTTCTTTTTGTGAAACACAATGTTTTCAACCAAATTTGCCCACGTTGTATGAGTGTTTGATAATATTTTTATTGTACCAAAGAGTAAAATAGCGCGGACGCATTTTTTTTATCCAACCTTTTGTCCCTACCTCCATAATGTACGAGTCCTAACGAGATGCGGATAACGCTTGCAGTTCAGATCTAGTTCTGTCGATGTACGTTGCACTGCATATGCAAAGAGATGCGTTGTGTTATGTAGATGGGGTAAAAATACACTGCTTGAATTCTGATTTCGCACACACACACGCACGGCATTTTAAATCTTTTACTAAACATAACAAAAAACTTACAAGTATCACTTTAAAACATGTCCCCGTTTTGCTTCCCTTTTGGATGAGATTCTTACTAAAAATTAGGCAGCTATTCAAAACCATATAAGCTAGATCCCCCGCAACAAGTTACGTAACAATAAAACGATCGCCTTTTAACTCCAAAAACCAGCCTTTGTTGGAGCATCACTCCTTCGGTCGCATCTCCTTCGCTAGTCCCTCCAGATCCGGATACAGTACGGCCGCCGGTACGGTGGTGCGTTGTTCCCGGGTCGTTTCCCCGAGCACAACAGCACTACTCGTTCCCGCCCCACCATCCACTTCCGGAACCGGTGGCCGATAGCCGGCGACCAGCGCTTTGCCCGCGTTTTTGGCCGTCCGCTTCGCCAAACCCTTCGGTGTCATGTAGTTCATGTTGTGCGTGACGTTGATCACGTTCCCGACCGTGTCGAGCGAACTGCCAACCACTCGGCCCGCCTCCGTCCCGTACCGATGCTCCACGATCTGGACCGTGCTGGCGCTCAGACTGTGCCCGAGGATCGTGGCCGACCGCTCGAGCCCTTCGTACACCGTGCCGAAACCCTCGACCGCACCGGCACAGATCGTGAGCGCACCGTTCATGCGCTCCGATGCGGCCTGCTCGCTCATGCCGGTGCCGTACGCGAGCAGCGCACTGCCGTGCCGCTGTATGTGCGGCGCTAGGAAGCGCCCGAGTGCCATCGTGGCCGTACCGACCTTACCCGCGACGTAGCTCGTAACGCCCGCTGCCGTGCCGGTCACACTTTTCGCTATTTCAATGCCGGTGCGAACGTTTTTCGGCACCTGGACGCGGGTCGCATCGTCCCCGGCAGCCTCTCCGGCGTTTGTGGCCGATTGCTTTTGACCGAGCTTCGAGATAACGTACGGGGTGCTGGTGGCTATTAGCTGACCGGTGCGCTCGGCACCCCGCACCAGTCCCTGGGAAAGGTAGAACGCACCCTTGATGATGCCAGCCGAGACGGTGGTCGAATCCGGCAGAAGGGAACGCTTGCGAACTCGAACACCATCGGCCGGTGCCGGTTGCGTTACAACACCATGCAGAAAGGCGACCAGAATCTCCAGCACGACTTCATCCGCACCCGGCGGAACGACCAAACCGATCGCTCGGCCCTGCACACTCCCGTCGGCTAGATCCGGCAGTATGAACGCACCGTACTCCGTCCGATAGCAGGGCGAAACGCCCGGTATGAGAGGGTAGAGCAGAAAGCCAGGTTGGGACTGTTCCGATTCCCTTTCCATCGCTTCCTCCTCCACCTCACGGGCGCCTTCCTGGGCGTTAGCGTTCTCGGCCGTTTGCTGTCCCTCCGTCGGTTCCTCCACCAGTGGTTCTTCCGCGTTTTCGATCCGTGTGGCCGATCGTGTTTCGATCACCTGCAGAAACACGGTCGGCTGAAGCTGCCGCCGTTCGTCACCCTCGATACGCACGAACCGGAGCGTCGAATCGGCCATCGTTCGGCTGACCACACCGTCCGGTTCGATGTAGTACATCTGCACACCGTCGCACGAGAACAGCAGTTCCAGCGCGTTCCTTTCGTCCATCTCCCGCTGCTCGTCGGCCATTTCACGCAGTGCCATCGCCAGCTCGGTGTACGTCCAGGGACGCTGCCCGACGCTCGCGCTACCGTTTGTGTCCCCTTCCGACGCAGGCTCTCCACCCCCGAGCTGTCCGATGCGCTGCAACACCTCACCGCGGGTGCGCTTCATCTTGTGTATCATAGCAACGGCCTGCTTCCAGCTTTCATCCGCTCCCGGTCCTTGCAGTTCCAGGTCGGGTACTTCCACGGGCAAGGCGAGCGTTTCATCGATCCGACGTATGCCATCCTTATACGCCTGCAGGGCTAGATCGGGACGTTCGTGCTCTTCGAACTTGATCGCACGCTCGATCGTTGCGTACGCTTCGTCATGGCCGGCTTTGATCGTTTCGAACGTGCGACGCCATTCTTGGTTTGCGCTGCTGGAAGCCGACGATGGGAAAAACATACTCCACACCGTGCCGGTCGTTTCTGTAGGAAGAGGGGGTTTGTGAAAAATATATCAATAATTTCAATCATAATGAAGAGAGCGTGTAAAACTGAAGGGTTCTAGCAGTTTTTGTGTTTTTTTTCTACAATGAAAAATGAGTGCCTCCTACAAAGTGACAGGGAAAAAGATATAACCGGATTCTCAATCCGATTTTCCACCTAAAGTACCACATTTTCAATTACGAGCAGGACATAAATTAATGTTAAATGCAATTATGTGCAATTAAAAATGACAGGTACTGGTTGAGAGCGTGTTTGGTAAGGCACTAGTTGAGGGAATGATGCAATTTCTCGCACTTGCTTATCTTATGCTAAACATCACCTTATCGTAGCACTTCGAGCAAGGTTCTAGTTGATAATCTAGCGGCTAACTAAACATGGTGCAGGAGCATAAAAGCAAAGATAGCAGGTAGGTTTCATGTTTGGCGAATGTATTGCGATTTTTTTAGCGCTGAAAGAGTTCGGTGAAGATTTGTCGTTTCCCACGACGCCAACTATTGGTGCAGAATCGAGCAGAAACGAGCAAAGGGAAGCTTACTTTCGTTCTAGCAAACTTTCACGCAACTAACCTGCTAACGATTCCCAAAGAATATTCATTTTAGTAGGCACTGCAATCGGAACACGACGTTGCCCACAACAACATAACTCACTGATTGAACCAGTGCGAGCAAGGTAACAGAAAGGAATTGTCGAATGGGGGATTGAACAGAACAGACAAACCGATAATTAGTGCGTCGTATTTCACCACAAAACCGGATTCCGGATTGGACGTAACCTGGCGTGCAACAGGTGGATATTTTTTTTTTATTTGTTTGTTTTTGGTGATAGCCGTCTTCCGTTTCCTTGCTGCGGGTAAGTGATGCGCATGCGATTAGAATTTGTTAATGGAACACCAGCAACTGTGTACTGCTTTTCCACATTCTCTTTGGGTTTTTCGATGATACATTTATCGCTTCCCCTACGATGGAGAAGCCTTTCAAGTGCAGCACAAACGGGGCGAACTTATGCTGACTGCACACGGAACAGTTCACAATGTGGGCAACCTCGGAAACTGTCGCTTTTGTATCTGAAACACCCTACAAAATCGAACACTAAAAATTATCACAATTTATACCTTCTCAAGTGGAACCGTGTTCTCCCGGTGTGTGCTTTCTCCACTGCCAGACAGCTTATCAGCACTTGACGCGGCCGAATGGTTCACGCAAAACTGACCACCAATCAGGCGGATTGTTGAATCTGGTTATGTGCTGGCGTGACGAACGTCTGAACTTTGCCTGGCGCTGCACGTTGATTGTTGCGTCAGCCGAAGCGACCTTTCCGCTGGCCCCACCAACCGGAAAAAAATATTAAAATCACACGTTCGTCGTCGGCTTATGGGATGATTCCGTTTCCCAGGAAATCGTCATTCACGGCAGCTGCGGTACGATCCTGACTCAGTGGCAATTATAGCACCATGGAGTAATGGTTTTGGCTCGTTGATGCTCTGCTTTTAGGTACACACGCGATATGTAAAAAAAACTTTATGACTATGTCTGAGATTCGGCGCGACACGAATGAGATTCTGGTTCCGTTGTCGTGGAAACCGCGCCGCGGAGGAGCGTAGACTATGTTCGTATGTTGTTTTTTATGCTTGCGTCGCTTGAAAGATTGCGAAAGATTCGGTTTGTTTTTATACCATTTTGACAGCCGTGTGTGTAAGTGTGTATGTCGTGCGTCTCGCTCTCGCAAATATGATGTCAAATCATATGATGGTA
Organism: Anopheles punctulatus; assembly: GCA_000956255.1. Taxonomy (NCBI): domain Eukaryota; kingdom Metazoa; phylum Arthropoda; class Insecta; order Diptera; family Culicidae; genus Anopheles; species Anopheles punctulatus. Next base: position 8,725 of record JXXA01008888.1, on the reverse strand, counting down.
TTAGGTTGTGGATACACTGGGTGTAAACAATTCAAGACTGGATTAACCGTGCTATCCAGATGGTTGGATAAAAACAGTTTAGCAGGTTCACTGGATCTTGTTTAGACCATAATTTATTAATAATAATCTTATTTTCTCAAACTACTCAGATAATTTTTTCTGCACCGAATTTGTGTACTTTATTTATTACAGTAAAAAATTGTAGGTTGTATAATGTGTGCTGCGCTTCCGCTTACGGCGACTACATTCACTTTTCTCTTTCTCTCCGTTCCATACGGTTTCCTGAACTTCTTAATCACACACGCAAACACATACACTCATAGGTTAATCGCACACGCTAATCGATCACGATTAAATTCGAAAAATGTATCGCTTGTGGTTTCGCTCGCAATTCAATGGCAACTCGAAGCAAGTTGCTTCGGTTACAGTGTCAATCGAACAGTTGTTTAATATCGCTTTCGTATCGTTATCCGTAACAAATAGCTGCCCGAACCATCCTATCCAGAACTTACGTACTCTCGTTTTCCAATCGAAATCGCGAAATTGAAAAAAGTAGGACTAATTGCGTGGTAGGCGTCGACGGTCGGTTATGAGTCTACAATACAATCTTTTGGTCTTTCGTTTTGCTGTTGTTTGTTGTTTATCTTTTTAACTTTCTCTCTCTTTCGTTTGTCTTTTCCTTGCCTTATGTAAACGCGATAATAAGAACAGTGGTACAGACGACGATGTGATGTGGCATCGACGGTTGATTATTAGCGGACCGTTTGGCCAAAAATGGCTATAAATATGCGAATTGATGATTAAAAGCATAGCAAAATGGTTGATGGAGTTTCGGCGTGGCAGCTCGACCGATCCAGCGATCGTAGGTATTGGCAGGATCGTTAAAACTGATGATTAATATGTGCCTCTGGCCGCTAGACGAACGCGAAACGAACGACGAGGAGTAGAAGGGAGTATGAGATATACCTGCCATCCTGGTAGTTTTAGGGGGTTTTTTTTGGCAGTCATGTTTAGCAACAAGGGTTATTGTATGGTACGTTGGAGGTTATATGATAGCGTTGGAGCGAGCTGCGCCAGCTTGGTTGTCACTCGTAAGGACTTCCTTCACAAGCGATGCGTCTTTCTAAGCAGTTGTTGATTAGCCGAAAATGAGGTTTTAATCAACACTTATTCAGCAACCTGGCACGAAAGCTTCTCTAAAGCAGCTTTGCCGACACCGATGGCTTTAAAAGACAACATACACTATAAGCAAACGATTGAAGTCGGTTGCTTGCGTCTCCCACAGGTGGCCACGGCCAGCTGGTCACAACTTGTACATAATCGCGTTGCGGTCCGGCAACCGTGCCGTTGTTTCTATCGTTGGAGACGAGCTGCCCGACGAGCAGCCGGAAGCAGTGACAATAAGAGCGGTCGTTCCGGACGGGTTTTGAAGCAGGCTTGGAATGTTGCCATTGCTCGTGCCAGCCCCGTTGTTGTCGTCGTCGTCGTCGTTGTTGTTGATATGGTCATGATCAGTTTCCGCCAGCACTGACGAATCGGACGAGATCGACCCAGAACGACTACCACCGCCCGCCGCCGTGACCGGAAGGGTCACCGTACAGGCACCCCCATTCGTGCGACGTTGTTCGCGCGATGGTTGCCGGTAGCTCTTGATTGTGTACTCGTACACGTGATTGCTGCTAAAACGGGCCACTCCCGGGCGACGGGTACCGGTAGCAGCACCTCCACCATCACCTTCCGATGTCGTGTAGCGGACGGCTGTCCCGGCGAGCGGTTGCCTGAGCGATGCACCCTGCTGCGATCGTCTGCTTCCGGTTGTGGTGGCCGCAGCCGCCCGGAAACACTTTACCGCCGAACAGATCAAACCACACCAGCGCCAGGAGCCGGTGGTAGCTCCAGCATCGCGTCGGCCGCCACCCAGCAGTGGTCCGCCCATCGTGCCGTTGTTGTTTCTCCGATCACCCACCACCCCACCACCACCACCACCACCAACTCCGGACTGCTGGCGTCGCCGCCGCCGTCGCTGCTGTTCGTTCTCGTCGATCAACCCGTCGTCCGACATACTTCCTTCGCTGCTTCCCCCGCAGCCACTGTCGAGCGAGGACGAATTGAACGGTCCGTGGTAGTCGTCCTGCTCGGTGCTATCGATCGCCACCGCCGGCGTAATGATGAGCAGCTGGCTGAACTTTTTCCCCGTCGAAACGCGTACCGCCGTTGCTTTCGCCATCGTCGAGCGCGTTGTTGAGCGGATGCGCGTAAAATTTGAACCTCCCGTGCCCGTGGTGGCCGTACCACCGCTTCCACCGCCACCGTCGTTGCCACCAGCAATAAGTCCCACTCCCACTGTACCGCCAACTCCGCCTGCGCTGTTCGGTCCGCTGGTACCACCCGAAGCAGCAGATACAACGCCACCACCACCGACCGAAACGAGAATGTTATTGTTCTGGCTGATGTTACTAGCGGCCGAAATCGTCCATCATCTTGCCGGCTCCTCGCCGTTGGCACCGTCATCCGGTTTTGCAATCTGGTATGTAATTAAATACTCCGGGTACGCCTGGAAATAGGAAGGGAATAGCAGGTTGAGCATATCACGAAACGCGAACCCAAAAGGGCACTACGTACCTGTTCGCCACGGTAAACGACGTACTCGGGGAAATGCAAACCCCCCGCCGAGGGACGCCCGATCACGGAGTGATGACCGGGCGGTGCGTGAGCCATCTTCATCGCGCTAAACTGTAGGAAGGATTTACCGAGCGCTACGCGGCACAACAGCAGTTGCCTAGCGGAGGGAAACAAAAAACGTGTAGGCAGTTACGATTACGATCATTTTTATCGTAAAACAGGCAAGGAAACACGCTCTTACCGATGGCACTGGTAGCAGGACTTGTCTTTGTGCGTGGGACACCCGATGCCGCCCCCGATACCGTACACGTACTGGTTCGATTTGGAGCTGTGCTCTGCAAAGTAGATCCCGGCCCCGAACATTCCGCCGATGTAGGCGTGCCGCTCGTCGAAACCCTTCTGTACGATCGCGTTGATAAACGGCGAACCGTGGAACAGCATCCGTTCGCTCGCCTGGTGTCCGTTCTCCTCGGAAATCTCCTGCCGCCGGTGGACGTACCGCTCCCATAGCTTCCGGTTCTGGACCTTTTGTATCTGCGGCGAAGGAACGGTGGAGAAGTGGACGTTGATGTTTAATTTTTTCTTTTTTCTGTCCTGCCAAGAACAGAACACTCGCGCACACTACTAAACGTACCCGCACGATGTTGTAGCGATTGAAGTAGCCACCGGAATGGCCATTGTCACGATGCTCCCGGATGGTGGCCTGCATTTCCTCCTCAACCGCAAGGAACTCCTTGTCGTCGGGAAGAAGGTCCACCAGCAGTGTGCCCGGGTTCGGTGTCAGTCCTAGCCCTGAGAACGAGAAACGAAACGCATCACTGTCGGTTCTGCCGATCGATGCACACCCAACCCGGTCAGCCCAGTGTTACCGGTCGTTGCACGAAGCGTAGCGATGCCCTTGAGTATCTTGTGCCGGAACCCGTACGCCGAAACGCCGACCTGCTTCAGGTCCTCGTGGCCCATCTCGGCCAGTATGTCCATGGTGATCTGTTCGCGCTCGAACAGATCGATCAGATGCTCGAGCTGGAGGCTGGTCAGGAACACCGAGACGGACGACTCGATCGACGGTACGGACGGCATCTTGTCGTCGTGGTCCACCACGATACCGTCCACGTTCGCTTCGGCACCCTGCGCCGGGCTAAGGCAGCTGCGGATCGGAAGCTACTCGGGAGGAAAAAGTATCGTAAGGTTGCGGTCGCGGTGCGTAAGCCTTTTCCACAAGCCATCTTACCTGAGGTACGGGGACGGATAACGTCATGGAGGCTCCCGTCGGTAGCGTTACCGTTTCGGTGGTCGGTGAGCAGCTGGTGGCCAGCAGGGCTCCGTTTGCCGACAGGATGCCCGCTCCCTGCTGCGAAGTTCCGCCCGACGGGCCACCACCGGAAGCCGTGCCCTGCGAGGCTACCATCGCATCCTGCAGCAAGCACTTGACGTCTTCGGCCGTCGCGAGATCGAGACTGGTTTGTCCTTCCTGGTTCTTCATGAACGGATCGGCACCGTGTGCGAGCTGTGAAGCGAGCGAAAGTTTGAGTAATGGCGAAAGGAGCGGCGTCGAGCTTTGGCGTTACTCACGAGTAGTGAACATAGTTGCGTGCGGCCTTTCTGTGCCGCCTCGTGGAGCGGCGTGTAGCCCCACTTATCCGTGGCGTTCACCACGGTGTTGTGCTTGATGAGCAGCGCGGCAATGTCGAGATGACCGTAGGAGGAAGCGTTGTGCAGCGGTATCAGACCACCCTTATCCTGCGCGTTCACATCGGCACCGTGCTCGAGAAGATATTCGGCCACCTCTAGGTTGTTGTACCCGGCTGTTGAAAACGGTTGATAGTTTAAATTGTAATTATGAATCTATTTGTTACATTTTCATGCACTAAGCGCGTCAGTTAAAAACATGTCAAATCTTGTTTCACTGCCGTCGGTTTGGACGGCGAAACGGTTCACTTACCGGCAAGATGCAGCGGCGTAGAGTTGCGTCCCTGCGCATCCCGGCAGTTGATGTTGTCGGACGAAACGAGCCGCTGGACCCGCGCCAAGTTGCCCTTCTTGGCCGCATCGAGTAGTGCCGCGTTGCCCCGCAGCAGGTCCGCCACATCCTGATCGCCTTCCCGTACGAGATCGAGCGGGGTCGCACCGTCCCGGTTCTTTTTCGTCACATCAGCTCCGTGCTGCGGAAAAGGGAAAGCGGAGCGTCAACCGGTGCTCGCACACAATCACATCATACCTTCCCGGAATGCGCACCTTGATCAAGAGCTTGACAATCTCGTACTTGCCCTTGGCGGCCGCCTCATGTAGCGGGGTAAACTTCCACAGGTCGGCCACGTTCACGTTCGCGCCGTGCTTCACCAGCAGCTCCGTCACCTCGTAGTGCCCGTACGAGCAGGCGTTGTGGAGCGGCACCAGCCCACCCTTGTCCGACGCGTGCACCTCCGCCCCGTGCTCGAGCAGAAACTCCACCACCGGCACGCGGTTGTAGCCGGCGGCAAAGTGCAGCGGGGTCGAGTGGCGCCCGTCCAGATCGCGGCAGTTAACCGTCATCGGCGATGACAGCACGATCCGGCGCACCGTATCGAGATCGCCCGCCTTGGCCGCCTCGAGCAGCTGGCACTCGAGATCGACCGTATCGGACGGTGGATCCTGCAGAATCTTCAGCACGTTCTCCGTCGCGAGCTGGGCGGCCGTGTAGCCCTGCAGCGACACGATGCCGGTGTCGATCGCGTACGACAGCAGCAACCGGCACGCCTGGATGTTGTCCTCCCGGGCGCACCGATGCAGCGCCGTCTGGCCGAGCCCGTCGAGCGCGTCGACCTTCGCACCGTGCCGCAGCAGCACGTCCATCAGCTCGTAGTGCGAGTTGTCCGCCGCGATGTGCAGCGGCGTGAGGAAGTCTTTGTTCTTCTCGTTCAGCAGGGCGCCCTTGCGTATCAGCACCTCCAGCACCTGCTTGCGCTTCGGATAGACCGACTGGGCGACGGCATGGACCGGCGTGTCGCCCGTGTACGGATGCACGAAGTTCACCGTCTCCGTCGTTAGGTTCTTCTTCAGCCGCTGAATGTCCGCCTGCCGGCACGCATCCAGCACGCAGTGTCCCTTATATTCATCTACAAACAAAAAAAACAAAAAACAGATACATACACATGGCACATGGGCTGGGAAGCGGGAGGACATAAAAAATCCGCCACTTACAGGCAATCTTCTCCTGCAGCTCCCGGGTCGGTGCGGAATCGATCGCCGATTTGTTATGGCAGTTGAGTAGCGTCGGATCGGCGCCCTCGCTCAGCAGCAGACTGCACACCTCGACGCGGCTCTTCGAGGCGGCCTCGTGCAGGGGCGTAAACGCCCACAGATCGTTCGCGTTCACGTTGCCACCGTGCTTGATCAGCAGCTCGGTCACCTCGAAGTGACCGTAGGAACAGGCGTTGTGGAGCGGCACCAGCCCACCCTTGTCCTTCGCGTGCACGTCCGCCCCGTGCTGCAGCAGGATCTGCACCACCCGGATCCGGTTGTAGCCGGCGGCCAGGTGCAGCGGGGTCGACTTGCGCCCATCGCTCGCGTGGCAGTTCACGTTCAGCGGCGTCAGCAGCTCGAGCAGCCGCTCCTCCGATCCCGACCGGGCCGCTTCGAGCAGTTCGTCCTTCCGGTACTCACCCGTCAGCACCGGGCGCGTGCACGGATCGGCCAGATCGAGCGGGATTTTGTTCTCCGAGTTGCGAATGCTCGGATCGGCACCGTGCTGTAGCAGTGCGATGCAGACATCGATCTTGCCCTTGCTGGCGGCCTCGTGCAGTGGCGTGTAGTTCCAGTTGTCGCGCGTGTTCGGATTCGCACCGGCTTCGAGCAGCAGACGGACGACGTCCGCGTGCCCGAACGAGCAGGCATTGTGAAGCGGATGTAAGCCACCGTCATCGCGCGCCTGTATCGAGGCACCGTTTGCAAGCAGGAACTCCACCACATCGCGACGCCCGTAGCCTAGAGAGAGAGGGACCGGAGAAGAAAAAGAGCAAGAAAACAGGGTTAGTGAAAGGCCAGACAAGCGATGCGCCGATCAGGGGAAGGAATGGTGCAATGTACCATAAATCCGATCGTTAGATCCAATTAGTAACAGTCAAATTAATTTTGGGCAAGACAAATGGAGCGTTTCCCACAAAATGGGACGTGTTTGCGAAATGCGGACTAATGCGAGCGAAGGTCGGCAACCGCGAAGTGGGAAACGAGTTCCAAATGAGCAAGAGATAGAAGTACAGATTTATTTTGCTTTAATTTAGTATAAGTGATACGTACAAGATCAATCGGAACTGCTGTTGATGGGAAACAGATTCCCATCTTAGACATCAGCATGTTCGTATGGAAGCAGAATTTATTACTTCACCCGCTGGTGGAACGACCTTGCCGCTGCTCGAATGTCCCAAACTCTAAACCATGCCGGAGACAGCGGGAAGCAGAAGCAGCAAACTATTTGCTTGACCCATTTTTAACAGTGGCATAGCACAAATGGGGGGGAAAAAAACCCTCAACCGACTACGCGCGACCGAACCGGAAGCCGACCGCGTTTGCAGCCATTATGCGGCACACGTCGGCTTGCCGTGCCGTGCCGGGCCACGAGCGTGCTCACACACACACACGACACGTTCGATTTCATGGTCGGTTTAGTTCGGCGTGGCGGCCACAAGCCACCGCCAATGTGGCCGATGATTTATTACGGTCAATTTCACCTGTACGGCTGTCGGGTGTGTGCTGCTGCCGTGTTGTTACAGACTTACTCCGGGGTCGGGCCGGCTCGGAGTGTATGCATACGTGGATTTTTACAACAACAATACATAAAACAAAGTCTCACCGGGGTGCGACCGGGTGTTACGAGACGCGCCTCGCTACGGATTGCAAAAGTTAAACCGTCCAAAGGGAGGGGGGAAAGGGGAAAGACAGAGCGGGACGTTGACTTTGAAGGGAGGTAAGGGATAAAAAGTGTGGCATCATATCAACGCGTGCCGTTTTTAAAGCGCCACCGCCTCAAGGGACAACCCGGTGCTGCAGTGCAGAAGCTTTCGTAAGGCTGACCAAAAAAAAAAAAAAGCCCCAACCGTCCGTCACGCCGCTATTAGGTGGGTTTTTTGATAATAAAAAAACACTGACACTTTTCACACGCCTTTATAACACCGGATCGTTACGGTTGTTCGTTTTGGGGCGAGTTTAGTAAAGCGTGCAGTGTGTTGTCGCGTCAGTATCGCTGCTTAGGCTCACCCATAGCGTCGTCTTTGACGCAGCAGGCGTGGACGTCAGGTGGATAAGGTTATGTGTGTTGCCGGGTTTTAATCTTCAAACTTGAGCAGGAAATGTAATCCTTATCAAGGAGATGAGCAAACGGCTGCGTCACAAAGTTGGTTATCTACCAGGGTCCAAGATAGGTCCGAGACCAAAAGTCGTCATTTTTGCACTACGATATATTCCTCCGGTACGCTTCAGCGGAGGTTGCGAGTATGAATTCGACACATTCCGTGCACACACACACACACCTCGGCGCACTGAAATAACCTCAAAATGACAACCAACGAAGGCGTTAGTCATGCTTCCCCAGAGACTTCCCCGGAGACGATAATTGAGCGAGATACGTAAATAGAAAACGCTTTCTTCTCCACACGTACACGAACGTCCCGCGGTGAATCATAAGGATGCAAAACGGGAGAAGGTCACGTGCGGTTGGAAAGATATAAAAAAGGAGAGTCACTCGTCAGGCTGGAAATGTTCAGCTCCGTTTTGGGTGCACTCTGCACAAGGTCGTGAGGCGGCACAAGCCCTCGCGACCCTGGCAAAAGTCCAAAGAAATCGAGCTGAAACGCTGGTAAAGTCGGCTCATACGGGTGACGATTCACCTTGCGAGCGATGCATGCGTAAACATGTGCGCAAAATGCAAACATCACCATGACAACACTCAATGTTGCTTAATAAATGTCAACTGTACAGTGGACACACACACAACACAAGCACCATACCACACCACGCATTCAATGGCTGCTATAGAAATGGGTAAAAAGAGTTTTTCAATTTTTGTTTCCCTTTGCATCAAAGGACGTCGTCGCAGTAGCCTCATAGAAGAGGAAAGTGGACCCCATGC
>JXXA01008882.1:0-16675 GCA_000956255.1 Anopheles punctulatus | reverse complement strand
CATCCTTCCCAAAATATTTCGGGCGCAATAAATTCCTTATCGCGCCGCCGGTTACCCTCTGCGTCCCATTGCATCGGTTTGCTTCGGTAGCCGGGGATTTGCTCACTCACTCAGACACCCTATAAAGCGAAGGGCTTCCTGTGCGCGCGTGTGTGCGTGTTAGTTCTATTTTTCCCCCATCTCATCCTTGTGCGCAGGGCAGTGGTTCCCGTCGGAAACTGACCGGGCCGGTTTCATCCGCAGCCTCTTTCGATCGATCGGTCATTATTTCGGTCATTCGCCTCCACCGTGCCGTCCGCTTTCGTTGTCCTTTTCAAAGGTCTCGCTGTCGTCGCCATCATAATCGCCGTACGACTCCCATGAGCGGACGGATGGATCATCAATTTACTTAATTCGCCCATCCCATCCCCACTGGACCGTTGCTGTATCAATGTATGAGGTTTTTTTTTTAAGAACGAGCAGAACGAAAGAGAGTAAAAAACCGAGAGGAAAGATGATGAACGAAACAAAAAAAAAAAACAACGCCCAAACACCTCCGCCGGGTTGCATCCAATTTGTCCGTCCACCTGGGGGCCCTCGACGGGCAATAAAGGCTCCACTCGTCCCCTGCTAGCGCGTTGTAAAAACGCACTGACCCGACGATGACGATTCCTTCGACACCATCCGGAATCCACGAAACACTTTCAGGATGCCGGCGAGGCGCGCTTGACCGAACGACCGATGGACACGAAACATACCAAAAACCTTCCTTCCCCGTGCGTTCCGCGCCGGCTTGCTGCGCGGGACCTACCGGACCTGTAGGGCAATGTGTTAATAGGTGAATCGTGCGCGATGCGTTCCCATGGCGATGCGAAGCACCCGACCGTCTGAGCATTATTGTTGTCGATTTTTTCATTCGAAGTTTGGGTGTGGGCTTTGCACGGGAGATACGAGAGGTTGTAGTCGGTTGTGGTCGTTGTTGTTTTTTTATACGACAAAACAGGAAGTTTCCTATTAAATAAGTAGGTAGAAAAATGCGTACAAGTTTAGTGGAACACATCGTTTCGTGGACATGTGCATTTTATTGTTTAATATTTATGTTTGAATTATACAGAAATTTTTATCAGATCTTGTAATTTCTAGCGCATGATGGCTAACAAATACGTTGGCCATTAGTAAAATAATATTTCAGTAAATATTAAACGTAGTCCTCCTGAAAATGTAGTCCGTGGCATATTCGCTTTTACGATTGTTTTCATACGTCGTTTTGGATTTCCTTTTTCGGGTTCGTCGCTTGTCGATCGATAAGTCGTTCAATTGGATTGTCTTTTTTCTGTACGCTCTGTTTGTTGTTCGGGTGTTCTTTCCGCGTGATTCTGCTCAGGATGTTAACGAACTAACGAAACTGCTACATGAAGCTGCCCTGGATACTTATCGCTCCGTATTAGCTACGTAAAGACACGATGGTAGGAATAAAAAGATCTTCCTGTCGAGCAGCAAACTCGATTTTTCGAGCATCCAATCGCCACGGAAAGGTCACGCAACTTGGTCAGTAGGGATGCGCAAGGGTACGTTGACTCCTTAACAAACAACGTAATCGTACAGCACACATACACACACAGACATACATCGACATCGATGCTTTACGAGCTCGCATTCGGAACCGAATCGACGTCGGTCAAGAAGATTAGATCAAGCACGGCACGGTCGGTGGGATGTTTTATTCTTAATTTTTCCTCGTCCCGTTGCACCTTGTTCTTTACGTCGACTTGTTCTCGGTCTTTTCCGCTGGCTTTGTGTTCGAAGGAGTCCTAGGGAACGTGCACCTTGAAGCGCTTCTCGATCGGTCAGGTGCATTAATAGATACGTATGTGTGTTTCTTTAATGATCGAATCGAACCGCCCCGGGAGTGACCCCTTCCGGAGCTCCGGCCGGGATGTTACGGGAATGTCCGGGGACGGGACAGGGTTTGAGGTGATTGTTGGATTCAACTATTAAAAAGAATTTACGACGTATTTCTCTTACGTCATATCGAATCGCTTCCGAGCGTTGACTTTGGTTATTATGTTGATAGGGAGCGGTTAGGAAAGTGGAAGATGTTTAGAAAATACGTTGAACTATTTTTATTTAAATCCGCTCAAGATTCTTACTAAACACATTCAAACTAACAGTGTTTTATTTTTAAATAAAACCATTATCATTAATCCATCTAGAAAAAAGCCTGCGAATTTGTTTATGATTACGAACATATTTGAAAAAAAGCCTAACCCGATCGCTTCCTGCCGCTGCGAAGAGCTGAAAAACTGGAATCTGAAATGATTAAGCTCAATTTGGTTCGTTGCGCTGCGCTTAGAGCATCCTTTTCTTGTGCTGCCAGTTTCCTCCAACCACCGCACAGGAAACCTTTCGGGGAGGGGGGGGGAGGGGGAAGAAACGGAGAAAAACAAAACAAAACACCATCGTTCAACGTCCGCCCGAATATCGACACATTCGGTCTATTGACCTTGGCCCGGTGAATAACCTTTCACGGCAGCACCCGCACCTACGCTTCGATGGTCCTTTGCGTGGTAGCCATTGCATGGGGTGCGTGAATGTGTTTGTATGTGTGTGTGTGAAGCTGTGGAAATCGAAGGTAAACGAGGTGTGGAAACATCCTCCGACGAAGGTCGTACGAGCGGTGAATGCTAGTTTTCTTGGAGAAAAAAAAAAGAAGCGCCTGCTTTTTGCTTCGATTCGTGTGCGGGCGGAGTTTTTCCTTTTAATGTCATAATTTTTCACCGTATGTGATGGGACCGTCAAAGAAGGTTGATGGGCAAGGCAGCAGTGCTGGACTGTGTAAGTGGTTTTTAAAATGTGAATCATAATGTTTCTTTCGTTTTTTTCTCATTTTATTTCTATGCTCCATTTTGAAGGATTAAATTTTTTTTTTCAATTTTTCCGATTGAAATATTTAAGTATTATTTCACATCGTTCAATTTTTCGGTAAATTATTTGCAAGCAAACTAAATGAACGATATTTTAAAACATCTATAAACAAATTGCTCCAGAAAAATGACCAATTCCAAAAAAAACAGTAAAATAAATTGTTCACAATAAAGAATGTAAACCAAAGTTAGCTTCTTTTCTTCTTTGTGTTTCGTTCCGATTCGCTTCTCATTTCCGAATTTGTTTCACCTAAGGCTCATTTACACGGCCCAACTCAACATACACACACACATAGACACCACTTGTCAGGCCCGAGCCAAACGGGTAGCATCCATCTCCGCAAGGCTAATCAGGGACTGATTGAGGAATGACTAATGACCCAACACGATTAGGCAAAGGTGTTTGTTGGTTGCCGCATATCGTCGTTCCCGCGCCCCGGGCCGCTGGCCACCGAAAGCGATATAAATTGTCGTGCATAATTAATTAGAAAAGTGCAAAACTGTGCCGATCACCGTCGACCGAAGCCTGCAGGTTTCTTTTATTCAAATTCGTAGCTAACCCGTTAGGGATTGACGTATTTTTTTTTTTTTTTGGAGTTTTTTTTTTTTTTTTTGGACGAGCGTTAAGAAGCACGAACACTGGATGTAAAGGAGCTGGCCAGCATCCAACCAGCAGAACCGCTACATGTGCTGATTAGTTGCAATTGTGTGTGGTTTCTTCGAGGAGCCCCGAGCGGAGGTTTTTTTTAACACCTCGTTTGGTGGGTTTTCTTTTTCAGCACGTTTGTCAACCGAAATTATGAGTGATGATGCGGTGTTGTGTTTAAAAAAAGATGTATAGTTGGTTTCGCAGATCTAGCGGAAATAAAAGAGTATTGTGGAAAGGGAAAATATATGTGTCTGCATTGTGTCCATATAGAGCTACACAGGCTTTTGTCATGGATTAGACGAACTTTTAAAATTAGCTTAAGAGTATCACGTTTTAGCTCACTTGCAACGATCAGCTGCCGTAGGAAATGTTGAATACATTATAAATTATCTCGAAGTGTAAGAGGATAATTAGGATCAGATTTAGTTCTCCCAGGTTTTAGGCAAAATGTAAAAATAATAAGATGTTTTTTCTCACTTTGCTGTTCATGAAGATGATTAAAAAAAGGGAAGGATAGGGAGATCTTAAAATTAAAAAAAATAATAATTTAAATGTTCTCTCGATGTTATTATGTCAACATTTGGATCCATTATCGATTCGAAGAACTATTTTTTAAAATTTAAATTCCTATTTTTATAGGACCTTTTTAATCATGATTACTCTGATTGCGCTGATTTACCGCTCGATAATTATTTTATACATCCTGCAGAACTCGGCAATAAAGAGACTACCCCGTTCGATCGTTCGACGGTCACATTCTGATCAGCTTCCTCGATGTCAGTACATTAGCCGCCGACATGCTCGATCCCATTGCCGCGCACCCTTCCGTTTCCCCTTTCCGCTCATTACGGACAAAAAAGAGCAACGAACCTACGGACCCCATCGGGCCGGCGTGCGCTTTGCATTAGAAGCTTACATTGTGCGCACACAAATCGTCCCTATGTCGTCCGTCGGCGTCGGCTGAATGGGGATTGGCGCAGAACGACAGCAGAATCGAATCGATGGCATGGCGAGCGGTCCGCATAACCGATTGGCTACACGTGTTCCAGAAACCGACAGCTAACAATGGTTCCGCGTTGGCTGGCCCTCGGATGTCGCCGCGAGCCCATTTGCCAGCGTCGGCCGAGCGCCGGTGCGCCAGACCGCACGGTAAGGGTAATAAATCTGATGCTGTAGTGGAAAATTGTAACATTCCACATCGTGCGTTTGCGTTGCGCGCAAAACGGTTTGACAATTGCTACAGCAGACATCCCGGTGTGGGTTGTAAGCGCGCTGCTCGCGAGGACCACCGTTGAGTTTTGCTACTTTATCAATGTAAGAAAGCATCGAGCGGAAGGGATGACTAGTTCATATTCTTACATGTTCAAGTAAGTCTGAGGAATGTTGAATTATTGTATAAAAGTACAAAAAAACCGCAAATTATAGTTTCATTCACATTTTAGTGTTTTTTCCCGAGTTCGTCGCTTACCATTCATGCAAGTCTTTTATTATTTTTTCAGATAATTTATGTTCGCAAACTTTTTCTCCAGAATTTTGCCAACTCATTGCACTTAACAAAAGTGCAGAACGAAAGGTAACAAAAAAAAAATGTACATAAAATATCAATGGAAGTAATAGAAATGAAATATTTTATAAACAAAAACCAATCTTACGATTATGAATGGCAAGACGCGTCTTCGTGAATCACATTGATGGATATCTGCTCATTACGCTGGATCAAAAAGGTGTTCCAAAAAAAAAAGGAACACAAATTGTTTGCTTTTTGCGGTGAGAAATCGCTTCTAAATAAAAACAAAGCGTGACACCACACTCGGTGTCGTAAAAGTGAGAAATCGTGTGCTTAGAAACATATCAAACTGCTGTGTGTACGTCTTTTTGCTTGCTCAGTGATCATTACCGCTCATTATAACGATCACTTCAATCGATTTAGCCATAAATCGTTCCCACGCGCACATCACGTGGGCCCATATATTTGTTGTATTTATTTTGTCGCTTCTAACCGGTTCAATTGTCGGCTCAAATCGGCATAAATCGTTGCTGGAGGCGCCAGGTTCGCTAAAAACAACCATTTGCAGGTAGGGCCACCACCGGATGGAGTGGATACGCTAAAAACTAAGTCTCACTTAAAATGCCACCTGGTGCTCGGTTGCGGTGCAGAACTTTCACATCCCATTCGCAATGGCTTGGCCGATCTGATTGGGGTTAAATTATCTTCACCGGCGCAGTCCTCCTTTGGCAGCAAAATAAGAGATAAGAGACGCCCGATGTGTCGAGTTCCAAATAAGTTATGGCAACACGGTGTGGCGGAGAAACGATGAAGCGTGCATGTGCCGTACGCACGGTGCCGTTTGTGGTAAACTTGTGGTTTTTGTGGCTCAATTTTATGGAACGGAGTGGCCGCCATACATTTCGCATTCCGGCTCGTCTAGCGAAGAGGGAGACGAAGGATCAATTGAAGCTAATGCTTTCGGGGTAGGCTCAATCGCGGACAGACGCACTGCTACTGCCACGTCTGGTTCCGTGGCAAGTTTTTCCAGGCCAGGCTTGCGTGAATCGTTACGCGGTTTGCTATTTTTTGCTCGTTTTTTCGCCGATCGCCGACCGGTATCGTCGATGGCGGCTAGCAAAAAAAGGGTGCCCACGCGAACGGCGTCTCAAGCCGCACGGTTTGAACTTGACCGTGCTCGAAGGATCATGCCCGCGTGGCCGCTCCCAATTCCTGCGGTTACCGGGTTTCTCCTGCGGCAAGAGCACGGCATGCTTGTGCAAAATCCAGGATCGAGATTTTTTGTTTCCCGATTCAATCGGAGCACACCGGGCGAAACAAAATAAATCTCTTTGTTTTTCGGGTCAGTACGGCGCACGGTGCGCGTTTGCGGTTAGGTTAGCGCGATCAGGCAAAAGGTGAGCCGTTTGGCTCGCAGCCGGTTAGCGCCAATTTCGATAGCCTAAAGTGTGAGCCGGCCCGCCGGAAAGAACGGATAAAAACCCATGATTATGATTGCTTTGCACACATGCTGTCCGCTCGATGTATCACTCCATTACTTGGCACCGGTTTCGGTCGCTCTGTTAAACTATTAAACTGTTAGGCTCGCAGACAAATTTAGTCGCGTCAGTACGGACGCTGCGAGTGGGAATTACGATAATTAAGGGTACTGCTTATGTTGCCGACTTGACGCGTTTGCCGTCCGATTGAAGTGGTGGTTTCGTTCCGTAAACAAATTGATTGAATCGAGTGCATCGATTATAACGTATTAGCAACCTTTTAGCCCGCCAATGGGAAGTAGGTTGAAGCGAGCAAAAATGTTCCGGCAAGAGCTCGAAATGGCTCGCTCAGGGGTTTGTATTTTTGTTGATTAAGCTTGCAAGTGGTACAATTGGTAGGATGATTTTCTTGTCGATTCAATTTCAGGTCGAGGTTTTTTTTTTTATTTAAGCGTTCGAAACAAGTAAACTGTGCAAATTTTGTCTGGAAAAGCGAACTTTTTTGGATGTTCCAGAAATATCTTAGAAAAATTTACATAAATAAAATATTACAGAAATTAAAATGTATTCGTTATGCCAGTTTCAATACCAGTTTCATCAGAATTTTCAGCAAAATAAACAAAAATTGCATTGCATTTTCCGGGGTTTAGTTATTCCATTCAGAATTGTGCTTTTAGCACAAAATTGCTATCACGTAATATTCGTTTAATAGTTGTAAATTCGATTTATGCGCTTGTTTAAGTATTTGTAACGAATTTTTTATCAACATCATCATCTAAATCTTCTGGCTGGCGAAGCAAATGGTTTAGAAACAAAACAAAAAAAATGTTCCCGAAAATCACACCAGTCACTAACCGCCGCCCGAAGGTGCGAAACTATTCGACGTGATGATGTATGACGTTCGATAGCATCTGACGGTTGAACACTGGACGGAACGATCTACTCCAAATTTGGGATACAACCTCCGATGGACCATCCCCGCCCAGGTCCCAGTTGCGGACATAGAAGGTGCTAAACTAGCCGGCGTTAATAAACTGTCACAGCGGACAAAGAACTCGATCGATCCATCGAACTGACAGCTGATATCTGGATGCTGTGATGCTTTGTTTTCGGAGCGTTCGAGGGAAAGCACGCGTGTAGCAGGGCGTTCATCGGACCGTCGGTTGGCGTGGTGTGTTTGACGTCCGGTACGATGACCCACTTCCCGCATAGCATAGATAGCCACCCTAAGAACTAATGATAAGCTGCCAGTCAATCGACAACTATGAGTGGAACGAAACGAACACGCCAGTTCCCGAAAAAAATCACGCCACAAAACTGCGCGAAACTGTTGCGTGTGTGTGTGAGTGTCTCTCTCTATCTCTCTCTCTCTTTCTCTCTCTCTCTCTCTCGTTCTCTCTCTCCCCCCAGCTCGCTCGCTAATGTGGAGGTCTTGAAAATTGTTGGGCCGCCAGGGACGACGAAACCCACTGTCCCGCAGATTACAGTACTTTTCGGTGGCCTGCCGGAGGGCGATGCGAGTGTTGTGACGGTGTCTCAAAACAAACGTACGTCAACGTGGCGTCCCTTCCAAAAACATGCGCCCGTGCGGACGAGACGCGGCACGCAACAGCAAACCGCCCCACCGCCCAGGTGGAATAATATTTCATTATCCGGACGGTGGCATGGGGAGTCATTTTTCAAATCACACCCCACTGCAACCGGGTCGAGCGGGAGGATTGGGCGCTCGCCCAGTTTCGGGCGGCCCTTTCTTTAGGGATCTCCAAAAAGCCGAGTTGATCTTTCACTCCGATCGCGGAACGCCCGAGCGGCCATGGTGATCGAGCAGGGATACCAAAAAAAAACAAAAAAGGGACAGGAGAATCCCGCGGGAAGCGTGTTGCGTGTGCGAGGTCGATTTTCGAGGTGCGGAACGTGCTGTACGGGGCCTGGGGCCTCCCCGTTCAGTCTCCATTGTAACCAGTTTTCACGTTGTTTCTGTTCCCTAGCTTCCTGGTGTCTTAGTTTGGCGATAAAAACGGCTCGAGCGGACGCTGACCATCTGCTCGCAGCGATTGGCAGTTGAAGTGATTAGAGTTGAATTGCAGACGAACGGTTGTGATCGGCTGATTAAAGCGGTTCTGAAGTTCTTCCAAAGATCAGCTACCATCTCCACAAGTCAGAGACTGCAGTTTCCAAGCAAAAAGCACACTGGCGGGGACAAGCGCGGGTTCGCATACGTTGACGCTGAAGTCATCGCGTGCATTTGCGAGAGTTTGCCGTGGCCTAGACCCAGACCTCCTAGATCCAATGGACACGCGCCGGTGTGTTTGTGTGCGCCCTCCTATGTGTGCGTCTGTGGCTCGCTTCCCATGCGCCGTAAAGCTCACGGCAAGAGAAAGAGAGAGAGAGAGAGAGAAAGGGGAGGAACTCCACACAGCTCCACCGACGGAGCGCGGATCGAAAGAGAAATGAAGGAAAGAAGAAATTTAGGTTACGGCACACTTTTTCCTTTTGCGCCGTTTCGACTGGCACACTGGTTTTCGACTGCACGACTGCGGATCGGGTACGGTACGGTGACGATGTGGTGCACGACGACCACGACGCTGCAGACGACGACGAAAACTGGTTGCCGCGAAGACTGGTCTGGAACGGGAACGTGCGGGGGTTTTCGCTGCTCGTGGAGTGTCCGACGAGGTGCCCAACAGCACTGGGCACGGCCGTGCTGCTGGAGCAGCTTAAGCCGGCCCTGGCCCTGGCCGTGATCACTCCTCCCCCTCGCGGCGAGTCATCGCCATCGTGCTCGGTTTTATTATTGTCATCATATAATCGTCCTGTGCGTCCCCGAGTAAAAAAAAAAGTTTCCCTCTCGCTGGATGCCGATCCACACGGTTCGCTGCCCGTGCTCCACAAAAGAAACGAGCGCTGGTGGCGGTAGTAGGCACCAGGCGCAAGCAACCCGGTCCAAAATCTTGCTGCCCAAACCGCACCACCGCCGATAGAGCAACCTTTCGGCACCGCACTGAGATTATAGCCCCCGGGGTCTTCGGGTTCTTTCCTTGTTTCATTTTATTATCATTATTTTCGTGTGTTTGTGGGCGATCGTAAATGGCCGCTTGGTATGCGTCGGGTTTCGGTGTGGCCGGGTAGGGTGTGGGGCGGCGGTGGTTCCTCTTCTTGCCGCTCGTTCGTTTTCGTTCCCGCACCCAGACCGACCAGACCGGGCCGGGTTCTCCTCCCGGCGCGCAGGGTGTAGGCCTTCTTTATGATTCTGCTTTTATCATCGCGCTCAACGCCGAAACTATTTTCGGGACTCGGCGTGGGTTACTTTAGAGAACGGCCCGTTTGGTAGCGTCGAGATCCAAACCGTACCGGTGCTGGAGCGCATGATCCCACCAAAAAGCCCGGCCGTAACGCGTACGCGTACTGGTTAAATTAATTTTTTGAATAACAATTAAAATTGATCCAAGTGGGCTCCTTAGCGTTCATCGTTTAGAGGTGTTTAATGAGTACATAATGGGGTCGTTTCGGTGCGCCCGTTCGCATGCACCACTCTGTGCTCGCGGAGGACTCTGTTGGTGGAGGTGGAACAGAAACAAGCAACAGCAGAGCCTCGTTTTTATTTTTAACTGCATCATTACACTGCTACGGCGCGTTGCTGGTGGTTTTGGTGAAGATCGTTTGGTGAACAGTTTACACCAATTGTATGCCGGATCATGTTACCATGGTGATGGTGGAGAAGAAGCTAAACCTATGCGCCCGTGGAAGGTGTCAGGAGCAGTGGCCAAGATTTTTCGATCTAACCACAACGAGCATTCGGCCAACGATATGGGCTACGATTTTTGTGGTTAGGCCAAGCTGTACGAGCGTCGTACTTTAATCGAAACCCGTGTTATTTGAACATCTTAACATTCTGCTTTCCTGGCAAGCAAACAGATGGATAGATAAGCGAAGTTTTTTTTTCGGGGTAATGAGTACGGCAGGTCCAAGGTTCACGATGAGTCAGTGTTGGTGAATAATAGTCCCCAATGCGATAGCTGCCGCGATCGAACAGCTCTGATGCCCCAAAGGGCTGCCATAAAACGTCGGCATCGACACTCGCTCTGAAAGGTGTGAACTCTGAGATGCATTTCTCCCTCGGCAGGAACGCGGGAACGTGTTGCGGCGGCTTGTATCGGACGATAATTTGCCTAAAATAGCTATCACCTTCCAGTGTGCCATCGATTGATTCCCTCGGCTCGCTTTCCGCCTCCCTGATGATGTGATTGTGCCTCGGAACTGCAATGAAGACACGGAGATTGTTTCCAGCTTACGGTACTCGGTGCTTTGCATGCACAACGGGCACAGTGGTTTCGTGTTTCTTCGACATGGTGCATCGTATCCGTGGTGTCATGTTTTCATCGTCTCGATTGGGCTTGGGTAGCGATGGGAAGCACAGCACGATCCGCTGGGCCCGAGCTACATGAAGGAACGTTCCTTACCACCTCGAAGAAACCGTCTCTAATCATGTGCGACCAGGGTATGACACTCACCGTGCATGGGCATCAGGGTCCATTCGCTCAATCGAATGGTTGATTAGCGAGATTTTGGGGTGTAATTTGGAATTGAGGGGCATATAATAGAAATGTTTCTATGACAGTCTATAGCAATGAAGCTTATCTTGGCTTTGCAAGATGGGGAAAGTATACAGCTGCCTAGCATTTGGATAGTAAAGGAAAGTAAGTGAAATTGGTGTATAATAATTGTCCATACGCAAAATTGCGTTATTTGAAACTAAAAAATTCTAAATACTGTCGTTTATCTATTTTTCTACCAATTGTATTCCTGGCCTTCAAGTTACCTCAAACTCTATGCAAATGTAACTACATAAACTCTGACTGTATGTATAATATTTGTTTGCACAAAATTCAGCTTTAATCAGGAAAACTTGTTTTAATTTTTTTACTATTTCAAGAGCTCTACAAAATGGGTGTAGATCTGTGTACAATATGCAGGGTGAGTTTAGATCAATCCTTAATTAAGGAACAACAAATTAAAAAAATTGATGAAACGAAACATTTCAATATGCTTTGCAGCTCATTTGAAAAAAAAAAACTCATGGGTTCAACAGAATATTATTTTATCAAAATCTGCCACCCTTACGATTTGATGTTCGGAAAATGAACATCAAAAACCTTTTATGAAAAACCTTTTAATAAAAGCAAAAATTAAATGAAAAATCATATTCAAATGCATATGGAAAATAGGTAAACATTTATTTTGCACAGCTTGGTTCAAGTTAAAACTTCATTATGATTGTGTTTGAATACGAGAACCGTTAATAGTTTAAAAAAATGTTACTATTGAAAACGAAGAACTCTGCTTCAGCTTCTTCGAAAGAAAATGAACTCAGAACAACCGTAAACAGAAAATGGAAAAATGTACGCCTTGAGTGTTGGTGAATGTCGAATGATATTGAAGAGCATTTGATGGTCACTTTGAAAGACATCTGTGGTGTCGCTGCGTAGGTGGCCTTTAACGATCCACGATCGGCTGGCATTCCTTGCTTGATGCTTGATTCCTTGACTTCAAATTTGTGTGTACACACCTTCACCGAAAACACAAAAACATTAACTGAACCACGTACTCCACACACACACACACACACACACACACACACACACACACACACACACACACACACACACACACACACACACACACTCATACTCACACATCAATGTACAACAACATTACAGGTCAAACACAGTGTGCGCACGTTCTAATTATTGGCACAAAATCACTCCGGAGTGGTCCGCGGTCCCTCGCGGTCCACGTGGCGTGGAAGTCGGACATGCGGTAATTGCACAGGCGTACGGTGTAATTGCGCGAGGCATTAGCTGGGGCCGGGGCGTGGGTGCAAACATTGTACCCATCCATGTTGCTGGGTCCGTGCAGACCGCGCGTTGCCGATGCCGATCGATTTCGATCGGTATCGGGCCAAACCGGCGGTGGCCGTGCCTTCTGCGTACGCGACCGCAACTGCTGTGCGCACACGCAAATGATAGCAATCACACGAAGGCGCTGGGGTCTCGCGGTAGAAAGGCGATCCCAGATGGGCGGCTGGTGGAATCAGTCGGATGCACAATTAAGCTCGCTGCTGCGCCGAGCCCCGTAAACGGCACAACATAATCGCACTAATCGACGGTGAGTATCAAGGTCACACGGATATGCGTGATTTGCCCGGGCTCGGTTGCGTGAAGCGCGGCAAGAAAAATGTGTTAATGCAAAATGCAAGTAGCGGACGCCGCCTCTTATTGCTGCTTTTGCTGCTGTTGTTGTTGCTGTTTTGCTCCGATCAATTATCGCACCACCGGTGAAACATAACAGAAGTCCTCAATTAGCAATTAAAGCAAAGGATGTCTCTTTTCGGGTGGGGATAGGTGTTGTAAGGAGGATAACAAAATTGGGAAAAGCTGCTGCATCTTTTAACTCGCATCGGTTTGCTTTACATGAAAAAATGTAACAATATTCAGCCAAAAATTATCTGTAGTAGTGGCATATTTATTACGTTAGTTTATTTTATATTTCTTTGAAAAAATCTTGTAACATTTTCTCTTATATAGCTCCTTTAGAATAATCACCAATACTATTTTCAAAATTGACTAGAGACAATAATGTTCTTCAAAATATCACTAATTACCTACTGCTGTATTTGTATTTTGAATTTTATTTATATTAAAATTACTAGCTGACCCTGTAACGTAATTTGTAAGCAGTAAACAATAGAATTTTTTCTAAATATTTATTATTTTTTTACTCTTAACTACTACGTAACATTTATAATTTTTTATCCCCGTCACCCACTGAGCAAAACATTGCAAAACAAAAAAAAAAAATTATTAGGATTTTTTTACCCCTTTGACGTCATTACCTTGTAAATGCAATTTTCCATGTTGGAATGCTGTAGGTCACCATAAAAAAACTTTTGCACAGCTCGTATGTTACGTTCGAAGCAAGTCACTTGTTGTGGTGCTGTCGTAAAGGGCCCAAGTCTCAACTATGAACTTCAGGCACAGCGGCGTGTCTCACGACCCATGAAGATGTCCCAGAAAACGGCAAACACACGGACAACGGCTTCAGCATCCACCGAGAAAGCCTTATCTTTACGAGCCATTTGAAATGATCCTCGGAGGGAAACTTTGGGGGGTACATACCGCCGTAAGGCAAGCCACCTCCAGCCCTTTCGGCAGTTCGATTAGACATTTGGGCTGGTGTGTTTTATTTTCTAGCTCTTCTCTATCTGCGGCAAAACAGGCATGACATCGCACCGACACCGGGAAGATGTGTAGTATGTAGCGCGTACGGTCGTTTAAAGCTGGGTTCGAACACCGGGGAGATGGTTTGCGGATGGGGATGTTTTGCAAACAGGCACTTGACAACAAACACTCCGAAAGCCAACAAAATCCGACCGAACGAGCGGCGTTCTGGAGTGACCGAAAAAATCAACTTTGTCGTCGACCTCAATTTTCAATTACGACCACTTCCCGAAACGAATTCACGGGACGACCTGGCGCACTCGCCAGCGAGGGAACGGGAGAGAGAGAGAGAGAGAAACAAAAATGCTGCAAAACGCCTGCGTCTGTCCGTCGTGTCGTACGTGCCGGGAAGTGATCTGCAAATATTCCATCCCTTGTTAACGGTACCGCGGAGGGATTAGACACGGCGGATTAGTTTCCCATAAGTGGGAGAGTCGGTGGCCGGTGTCGAATGTTTGAACAAACACAATCAACCCCGGCCCGACGCATGCCGCAGGGCCTTCTAGGGGGTACTTAGGAGAAGGACATGTTAGCTGGGCAGCGTGATGATATCGTGAAGGGAAAGAAAGGGAATTTTAAGAAAGCACACCATTAGCTGATCAAACTATGGACGAAAAAAGGGTGGGAAAAAAGAACTGTGCTAGGAAGCGCACGCTACCTCCGCAGCTGAAAAGGGATATTTTTTTAATTGTTGTATTATTTTACTGCATGTAATATTAATAATAATTAGGAAAAAAAACTCTATGACTCTTATAAAACATCCTTCCATTGCCATCACATAATCTAATCCAATTCTCCCATCTTCGCTCACCCGAGACACTCCTCGAGCGAAGGTGCAAAAATGCATCAAACGCACAGCACATCAATGGTCGAGCGCAACAATCAAACTGCATCTCACAACGCGCACACCTAAACGAACTCGTTACGATCGGTCATTCGCCTTGTGCTCATTCAGCTCGCAAGTCAGCTCGGTGACACTGACCGTGACACGGGCCTGTTGGTTGCGCCTACGGTTCAGGTTCGCAAAGCGCCAAACGTGCTCCCTCCAGCATCACCGTCTCCTCCCGTTGCGCACGCGTATCCCGTCGTGAGGGCGGTAGCGGCGGCTGGGCGGTGACTGGTTTACGAGCGCGAAATTTTCATTATCACGGCCATTTGCCCATTGTGGCGCGAGGGCCGACGTGACCGGTCTGCTGCGAGGGACTGATCTGGCCGATCTGGCAAAGAATGGTGGGGTGGGAACCGCGTGCTTGGATGCGGTGCATTTTTATTGAATTTCCTTTGACTTCGGGTGTGTAGGTAAAAGGGGCTTGGCCGTTCGCTGTCGTACGCTCGATGCGATTGCGATATAAGTACAATCGTAGGCCCTTGCATGACGAGGGGTCTGTTCGAAATAGGTTAAGTTTTATTAATCGTTAAATAACTATTTTTGTACATATTATGAAACAGACACAGAACTGTTTTGATAATTTTAATGCAGAAGATTTTTTGAAATGTAAGAAATTTGATAATGTTTTATATAGTGAATAAAAAATATATATATATTTCATACCGATATTTACATGAACACATCATAATGACCCATTAATTTGTAATAATATAATTTATTTTTTACGTTATTTTTTCGACAATTTATTTGTTTGCTTATTATTATATTTTTTAGGAATGATTTAATATCATAAATTTTTTTTCATAATATCTGATTTAGATTGTCAATTGATTGTTTTTTACAAAAAAATAAAAATGTTACTCATTTTATTACTGAATGCCGTAATTAAAAACCTATCATGTTATAAAATTATCATGCAATTATCATGTTGTGAAAAACACAATAAATTTAAAATTTATTTAAAAACTAATCGTGTCAGTGAATTTAAAGCACTTGAAGGTTGAACATATGAAACATGTTGTGCCATCGGTAGCATATAAGGAAAGAGCACAGAATGGATCTGTGTGAAGCATTTTCTCCTGCTTCCGAGCACCACTATTGTCCCCCAGACCATCAACATCCGATCCACGACGATCCAGGCAGCGGTTGATGGAAGGCAGTGGAGTTTCGTGCAGCGCTAGCGCAAACAAATTGAATAATGCAGATGTGTGTGTACGTGTGCGCGCGCGCGAGACAGCACGCCACTCACTAATTCACCGCGGACTGCACACGGGCGCCCCAGCTGCACATTAGCAATTAAATTGAGTGACACAATTTATGCAATTCGATTGCACGCGCGCGCTCGGTCACCGATCGCGGGTGTGCCGTGGGCGTACCAGCTGCACCGATACGTCGCACGCTGCAGTTGGATACGATCTTACCGCCACGGTGAAGAAAGCACGGACCAGCTTTCTTTACGATTGCGGACCGGGACCGGTAGTCATTGCGGCAGGTCTTTCGCGGCAGGCGCATGGAAAGTAGGACAACGTGGGCGGAAGCGGGAGGAAACTATTGTGCGACCGCGGGATAAAGTCATTGTTCCGCGGTGGAGGGCAAATAAATTGGAATGGGTTGACATCACGTGTGTAAGATTGTGGCCTTAGTTGCAGCGGCCGAATAAAAAAAAAATACTGCGAGTGGAGCGTCGTGTGTCATCGGAATCTGCAAGTGAATGGGTTAGATTAATTGAATTGTTAAGCAGTGCTAATGTATTGCTGCATCATTAAACCTACCGAAGAGGCGATATAACGCGCGCAGATTAGCGTTTGTGGGCGCGTTTTTGTTTTATTACCCACAAAACAATTCCTAGCTCGAATTCAATGCAATCGATCACCTAGCCAGGCCTGCGTGGCTGTCGTGCATTAGTTTTGCGCTTGTGGTGCGTGCTTTTCTTCCGCTTGTCCTACATGCTCGCTTTTCACGCAATACACGT
>JXXA01008880.1:0-10346 GCA_000956255.1 Anopheles punctulatus | reverse complement strand
TAATATGTTCTTCCTGCATTCGCCACAAATTCCATCGTCCACCACAATGCACCGGTCAGTCGATCACCCGAGACCACCGACATTCCACCGCCAATACGAAATTCATGCCTTGCCTTTATCAACCGACGCAACTCATCTCCTCCTTCCCTTCATCAGCTCGGCATGATTTATGGCCTCCCTCCCAGATTCACCATATTTGCCGCTGCACACCGTTCCGTTGGATCGTCCCGAAGGGTCTGCTAAAACGGTCAGACGCAGCCAGTCGGTGCTATTCGCTTATCTACCGTTCCATACCGGCCCGTCATCGCCGGATGCACGGCGCGTCGTCACGTATCGCGGTGTTGCGCTGCGTGGAGCGGAAATATGGCATGAGCATGATTTATACAGAGTCTGGCGCATTATCGCTTCCTTTTCGGTGCCTCTGTCCGTCCACTTTGGGACAGCGCTGTTTTGTTAAAACATACCGACGCACATATGGACAAGGTGTAGAATATTCTCTCGCTGGCGCGCAGAAGTGCTGCTTTTTTTTGTTTGCTATGGAAACTAAACTTCTTGCAAATGTTTCTTGAAGATTTTGCTGAACGATCATCACTACTTGTGCACTTTGAAAGCGAAACTCTCATTTACTTCTCACAGCAGAAACAATTCCGCCCGTAAATGGCGGTGGCGTGGGAATGGGTTTTTGACACACCCAGCCAATGCATCCAACGCACTTCGGAGAGAAATAATTATAGTTCCGAGCCTCCCAAGCCTGCAGTCGATTGTCACGTTGTCTTCAAAGCAAACAACGACAACCACGGTCGTATAGTATAATTTGTCCTCCGAAGACAGATCATCTACAAAACACTCCCTTCTGCAAAGATGATAGTGTAAAGTCGTATGCTTAAACCTATGTTTGCTATAAACATCGCAGTCGTTTGTGCTAATGGACAAACGCCTGCTGTTGCCTAGACCGTAGACCACTGCAGCACTATGGATGCCTTGAGAAACATTGTAAAAACAAAAATAAAAACGTGTGACATCCTGGTGGGTTCTTGAGCGGCTCATGCAATTTGTTCTGATGCACGGTTTCACATGTGTTTATTACTCATAATCCCTCTCATCCCGATGAACGGAAACGGAACAGGGTGTTGTGAACGATCACACGGTACATGGTAATCATCGCACGAAACAGTTCTGAGAATCGCTGGGAAAATAGATAATAATTTAAGGTGCTACGACACGATAGTGTATGCAGATGACAACGATGTGAATATCCTCTTGAAGAATAAATTGTTTGAAGAATAAACTCGCCATACAATTTATGCGTATGGCGTGTGTGTATTATTGCTATAATGTTTTTAAAAGACTTGAAGTGGAGGTTCGTCGCTTGTTTTGGGCATTGTAGTCATTCGTTTCTTTCATCGTTAATATTTTCGTTCATTTTTCGCAGTTGTTCTAGAGAAAGCAGTGTCTTTAAAACACCTGAAGGAAAATAAGAATAAATTAATTGTTTCAATGTTGTAGAGCAATTTCAGTTGCTCTTGTTAATTAAAGCAACTTCATGCACATCTGCTAATTCTACCTTGTTGTCAACCTTGTTCTTGATCATTTTCTTGACACCCTCGCCGAAAAAAATCTTCGAATCATTGAATAAATTATGTTTCAATAAATTCACCTTAAAATTTCAAAAGATTATTTTTTAACAAAACTGGTAAATTTTTTGTCCTAAATCAAAACAAAACTTAGCGTCACACCGCTTTGATCCATAAAATAAGCTGACCAGCCCCTATCCTAAAGAATTGTTCTACCTCCACTGGACCCAAACAACCATTGTCCGCTTTATTCCCACCGACCATGGGGAGAAAGTTAGCACCGACAAAATCGTCGTCGGTTTCGAGCCAAAGTAACTACCACCGCATGTTCCTACCACCGGACACAAAGGCGACGCTTCGATAACTCACTTTCGCTAGCGCGCTTCCCTAACGCCCGGACGCGACGTTCCGTCTTCACGTTTCCTGCACTACTTTCACTGTGGCCCGAGGCCAGCATCCGCCAGCGTATGGGAAGACTCTATCTCGTACGTCTTCACGCGATCCGTCGAGATCACCGGAGGCTCATTCTGCGCACCGCCTCGTACACCGGTACTGCACTAATGAGCAATTTGAATAGCTCGCGCTGATTCATGCTCGTTTGGAGAAGCAGCAGGGACAACCTCCCTAGCCGCTTTAGCAATTATTCCGCACCCACAGCTGATTGTGGAGTGTCGGCGAAGGCTTTTTTTTACAATCAAATGACATCACACGGGGGAACGTTGGCATGAGCACTCGGAGCGTTACTTTCCAAGCAAACATATCGTTCTTGCACGCTCCATGCAAAACTTTCTCCAACACGACGGGCCCGGACGGTGACGGTGACAATCCGGCCGGAGGTGGTTTCGTTCCCGCGATGTCATGACGCTATGAGGATTAAAGCTGGCACACGGCATTTCAACCGCGGGAATAATGATTCGGATTGCTTTCGCGCTGCTAGCAGATTCAATGCGATGACAGGCCTATGTCCTCTGGGCAAGATTAGTTTGTCATCGTTTGGATGCGTTGATTACGGTTACGATCGTGGCCATAGTTTGCGAACGGCTGGAGAGATTTTTATGAGCAACCTAATTGACCCCAAGGCCCCAGGGGAGATTTTGCATGGACCCGAGGAGTCGGGATTTAAGGTCAACGGTGTCAATATTGCTGCACAGGAACCTTCTTGTAGCAGTGAGAAACGCGAGTTCAGTAATGTGCCTAACCTAATAACAATTTCAATTTGTCAATTTGCAGCAGAAACGGCTTGGCCTGGTTGGAGGTTTGTACTTTTTTATTTTTTATTTTTTACTTTGCATAGTTGCCCCGAGCGCTCAGTTACATTCCTACTTTTAATGCAAGAAAGTGGACTTTGTGTACGCCACGGACAGAGCTCGCAGTCCCTCTACGGAGATGGTCAGCCATTCTGGCGGACTTGCATCCGCATCTTCCACTCCATAGACGGTTCGACACCTAACAAGAACCACTTCGATGAGCAAACACAATACTGACAGCTTCCTTGGGATATTAATGGATAATGTGGCTGCGATTAATACACAATCGCAA
Organism: Anopheles punctulatus; assembly: GCA_000956255.1. Taxonomy (NCBI): domain Eukaryota; kingdom Metazoa; phylum Arthropoda; class Insecta; order Diptera; family Culicidae; genus Anopheles; species Anopheles punctulatus. Next base: position 7,233 of record JXXA01008880.1, on the reverse strand, counting down.
CGACTCCGTCGGACGATCTCGCTCGCGGATAGGCGTCCGGTAATGTGGGCTTGTCAGAAGCAATTCATTTCCACATCCAACCCGTTTTGCTGCGGCCACGGATGAGCTCCCACACATGGGCCGCACACTGGCAGAACTTTACGCCGACCACGACGACGACGACAACGACGGTGGAGTTGATGAACCCTGGTGCACACGGACGTTCTTGGTCCGAGCGACGTGGTTGCCAATGAGTAGGATGCTGGTTTCAGCTGTCAATGCCGCGTCGTCGGTGTCGTTGTCGCGTGTGTTTCTACCCATGACAACCTAAGTGGCCTTGCGTTCGATGGATGGAGCGTGTAGGCATAAGTGTTTGGAGGCTGATCTACCAACGCGTCAATGGCAAGCTTCCTTATACGTTTGTGTTGTCTAAAGCTAGTTTTTCAAAAATGTGACCATTCGAAGTGCTTGTGCGCTTTTTGATTCACTGAGATGCCAATGTTGGTGTTGGAGAAAAAATACTTATTGTTTTAGTTCGGTAGTAATTCGTCTCAAACTTAGCGATATTTTATTTTAGTTAGATACAGCCCTTTGCGTTACCCAATCTTTACAAACTTCTTGGATATAAATCGATTTTTTTACCAAAATTTTAACTATGCGACTTGTGACTTGTTTAACTTGTGAAAAAATCAATGTTGTAGCTTTAAAATAAATGGCTGTTCATGAATTTTTAAAACACAATTTCAATTTGTTAAGAGATGCATCACAATTTAATCTAACATGAAAGTTGGCATAGATTAAAGTTATTTTAATAATTAATTTTCAACGAAAGAAATCATATCTAATATTGTTGAACAAATAATATTATTCCCCCCTGTCTGATGTATTTTTAACCATACGTTCTTTATGGTAAACTTTTTCCTCATTCAGCTTCAATATTCATACATTCACTTCAGCACTGGGCCCGGCCGTAAAGCACCTTTGCATCGTTGATTGCGAAACATGGTTTAGCTTCATCGTAGGAAAGTGTAGCGAGCCAGTTGCGACTAGGCGGCCCTCCAGCGCAACCGGAGATTCACCGCTGCCGGGTCTGCAATTATCGCGCATAACAATTCAATGCAGCGCATGGTTTCATAATGCGATGCAGCCACTTGCTTCCCAGACCTTACGGAAACGCGACCGGAGCAGGCCAGCCGGTGCCAGCGCTGCAGGGAAGGCAAATTTGCCAGCTCATGGGAATCAACGACCATTGATGAAGACCCATGATTAGCGCTTGGAACGCTTGGACGTTATGGGATCGTCCGGGTGGTGAAGGTTTTTGGATCGGAAGATAAGCTACCCTTTGGCGAGCTCGTTTGACGTTACGAGACGAGGCTGAGCGAAGGCGTTGCCAATGATGTCGATGAGAGACACATTAGAGCGTCCTTAAGCTGTGGTGTGAACTTTTTTTCCGCGAGGTACAGTGTGGGACTTGATGGCTGATGTGTACTCTTGCTTACTAATTTATATTTTTTACGCAATGAAAACCATTCCCAAAACACATCTACAATTTAGCTACGAATAAAACGATTTAAATTGTTATTAATACCATACTTTGATGTTAATGGTATTTAATTGAAAAGGTTTATTTTAAGAAATCTAAAATATCTTATTTCTAAAAATTAAACAAAAGTTGGAAGCTACTGAAGATCATAAACAATTGGGAGAAACATAGTCATAGTTCAAACATGTCACTAAAACTTAAGCGAATGCATTATTTACGTTTGTGGCAATAGTTTTCAAGTATATTTAACGTTTCTTTTTTAAAGTTTAACATTCATGACAAAATATGAAATGTAAGTTCACACTGGACAACATTTTATTTTTACTTCAAAACTTATAACACTTTTTTCACTTCAATAAGTTTGATACAAAAAAGTATAATCAAGTTGTGTATAAAAAAAAAATTGTTCAACGTGCATTTATTTATTAAAGCTTTAATTTATTTTCATCGAGGTAATCGCAACACGTATTTTATCTGTTTCAATTAAAACCCGCTCTTCGTGTGTACATAAAATCAAATTGAATTTATTTTCTCTTGCCGCTATTAAGGAAGCTTTCACTGTGTCGACAGCCGGTACGGATTGCCTACTGCAATTGATGCACGCCGTTCCAGCCAAACATCAAAATGATCGCCAGTGAATGATGATGTACATCAGCATCACCGCTCATGATCATTACGATTTATCGCTCTCCCTTTTCCTGCACTGTATCTCTCTCTCCCTCTCTCTCTCTCTATCTCGCTACGTTCTTCTTGGCTGAAACAGATTACGATGCAGAAGTTCTTTTCCCCTAGCAGCAGTGGCAGACGGCTGTAAAGAACGTACACAACACGCTACAAATAATGCGCCACGTGTGAGTAATGCACTTACGCTGTGGCCACTGAAGCATTGGCAGCGGCGTCTGCTGACACGCCGATAGCAGCTAGCTCACCGGGGCGGGAAATGTGTAAATTACCACTACCGCGGTGCAGCACACCGATCGGAATCGGTTTCGGATCGCGATGCAGTGGAACGAGATTTGCGATTAAAAATGTTCTACACCACAAGCAATCCTTCCGGGAGGGGGCTGCAGCAGGAGAGGGTACAGGAAATGTTCGAGCGTGATGATGGATATAGATTTTCTCTCTCTCTCTCTCACTCACTCACTCTCTCTCTGCTATTGAACGCCTTCACTGACCGTTTACTGCCCAACCAGGAAGCCAGCGGAATGGAGCACTTTGCACTTTTGAAGCTTTTCAATTGAAGCGCCCTATCAATCCGATGCCGGTGCCGACGGATGAGTGATCCCAACGTGCAGCAAACCGAACCGATAAACACCGGCAAAAAACATTGATCGCAAACCGTCGGCACGATCGTTATCGACAGCTTTAGAAAGTTCATCTTCCCTTGTGGCTCGCGAAATTGCGCGAAACTATAATATTAACGCTTTTTTGCTCGGTACCCTTTGACATTCGGTAATGTTGGTGTTGCGAGACGAAAGCAGCAAACTCATCGTGGCGTACATTTTTATTCGGAACGAAACAACAATGAAACCTTTCATCGCATCATCAGTCGAAAATGTTGCTTTCTTCTCGAGCGTTTACCTGGGTGGAGTTTTGGCATGCAAACTTCAGAGTCGTTGTGCGTTGTGCGAAAGATCAAGCGCTTGCGATAGAAACAGACACATTACCACACCTATCGAACTGGGTGCGAAACCAGAAATATACCTCTCCCTATTCGCCCACCTAATCCTTATCCTGCGTCCGGCAGAACAATTTCCTCCCTAGCACCGAGCGACGGCGATATAAATAAAACACGCAAATCGCTTGCCACAAAATCGCTGCAATAAATCGACTCATTTTGCCTATCGTTCTCCCACCCGACCGTGCCCAGAATCCCCGTGGGGTAAGCGCAGTCCGGGGCTGGCGGGAAGGCCACACATATTTGTTTAACATTTTGATTTTCTCACTCCAACGGCTGCACGGTTGCCGACTACCCATTCGCCTCGCATTGCGCGCCCATTTGCCCGCATGCGATGCAAATAAATTAATGCCAGCGGTCGTCGTGTCGCTTCTCGCGGGGCGATTCTCGCTCCTGCCGGTTCTGCTGCTACAAAGTTTTGGTCCCCGGTCGAAGAGAACGTGTTCGCTGCATCGGACGTTGGCCCACCGAAGGCCCCAAGTCAATCGCATGTCACAGGGCAACGGGCAACGAATGCAACCGGATTTCTTGGGCGGTGGAGTGCGTTGCCACCCGGCCGGGTCTTCAGTGTGTTCACGATGCGTGAGGAGAGTTGGGTTTTATTGATCGGGTTGGGCGAGCTTAAACGGTAGGAATTTATTCTTCATTCATTTCCTAATTAGGAAGATTTGAAACCGTGGCCTTCCTGCCCGACAGGATGGGAGTAAGATTATCGAGATGGCTGCGTGGCAGGTGTACTATTAAAACATGCTTAATTGAAGTCGGTTCGGTTGTGCGCTTATCTGACCGGTGCGATCTGGAGGCGGTACGATGCTTAATTTGCATTTACGGCTACGCGATGGTGGGTGTGTATGGAACATGTGATTCTCGAGATGTAATTACTGTTTTAAATGTCAAACAAGCATCGCCTACTGTTTTTTGTTTTTAATTAATCTGCAAAAACGAAACGTACGTAAGGGTGGTTTTGCTCGATGTTTGGAAAGAATACAAAACATGATACAAAATGTTGAAAAGCAATCTCCTAGGCACGATTGGTTCTCAAAAATTGGATATAAAATTGCAAGTTGAAAATTAATTTTTACATGAATTTTCCTTGATTTTCAATACACATAATGGTTGCTTAAAAAACCTGTACTTTTGAGCGTACTTCAACATTGTACAAACATTTTCCAATGATTTTACAGCATTTATCAGACATACTAATTGATTTCAAGTTTAAAACTGCTATGTATGTGCTGATGTGAGCTTTTTTGGATCCATAAATGATCACAAATATTATTAAAGCGTATCGAAATTCAGCGCGTTGAGACGAAAATCTCTTTAAAAAATCTCTGTCAATGTAAGTTCGGATGCAAGAAGTAGTTCATGCCCAATTTCTTGCAACACTGTTCATACCAACCACGATCCAATTATTCTCATCTGGAACGCTGCTAAATCGATCACTTCACCTAATTCTTTCCCTTTAAATGCCGCTAGCGCACTCCCGAAGGGAAGCACCTAATTAATAAAGCATTCGCAAGAAAAGGTTTAGCCGAAACCCCATTTAACGGTTTAAGGTTTAACTGAACATTCACCGAAAAACAAAACCAAAATGCCTACAGTCTCAGCCCGCTCGGTTTCGTTGAATGGGCGAGTTTTCTGTTTTGTTTTGGTTTTTTGCTTCTATTACGCAAACTGGTACCGGAACCGTAACGCAGATTTACGTTCGCAAAATTGATCCCGCCCACACTTCCGAATTTTTGGCTTAAGCTGGTTGTGCCGGATGACGTATAGTAAAAACAAAAAAAAAATCTAAACAGTACGTCAGTTAGTTCCTGTTGGTATATGAAACCTCCGAGGTGGAGTGCGGTTCGACAGCTTGAAGAGTGTTCCAAGTGTTCCAATTAAAGCTATCTGGTGCAGTGTTGCCTTTCGGAGGCAGACAGAGTGGAATCAATTAGTTCTGCTAGCTGTAACGAGCCACGTGCGTCGTTGGGCACTGATTAATGGCCCAGTTTTAGTTCTAAATTTCACCTGGGGTTTGGATTTGGAAATCGACATGATGAAGGAGGCGCGATTTTTAACCCGATTTTTTTTTCAACAGCTGTCACAAAAACACAGCAAAGTGGCTTTTATAAACAAAGCAAAAGAAAAAGCGCAATAAAACACAAACAAACACACGAAGCCGACGAGAAATTGCCGGTAATTTCGATAATTCGCTCTCACATTGTCACCGTTGGCTTTCGCGGGCAAAAGAACACCTTTCGTAAACAGCAGCAACGCATAACCTTGGCCAATAAAATCGCGCACCCTCAAACGAGAGTGGTAAAAGCAAAACGCACAAAAAAAAACAAAAAATAAACACAAAGCACGCGCCCACAGAGACGCATGAACGGGTGGCACGAAACGAACTAAGCACTTGAAAAAGCAAAAAAAAAAAGCGCCACCTCTCCAGGTCGGAAAACATCCCGTGTGAAGGCTCGTGAAAACAAAAACCGGGTTGCATCGGTAAGAACCGGCCGGTGTGAAAATTCATTCCAACCGTAAAACCGTAAAGTGCTCCAAATAGTCATCTGCTACACGCGCAGAGCACACCCGCACGAGCACGAGCCGACGGTTGAGCGGTGGCGCACACTATAATTTTGATTCAATTAAAGCGCCCGCCAACGTTTTCCACCGTTTCGGCACTTTTTGGCCCGTTTTTCCGCGGGCTCGGAAATTTAAACCAGTTCGCTCGCGCACTGGACGGGAGGGAGCGTCCAATTGACGCCAGGCTTTTCCCCGAGGGGCCAGTGCGGGAGATTAGAAATTTTTCCACCACCACCCTGCTGTGGATTTAGTTTTCGGTGTCAGCCGTCGAAATGTGGAAATGCGGAAATCTGGAGCGTCTTTTATGTTTTGGCAAAAGCCGCAAATTCTCCAACAGACCACCCGAAAACCGGGAGGGGGTCAATGCAGCTGATCGCACTCGGTCACCTTTCACTTAGCAAGCGAGTGAAATTAGTTGGTCCTTCGAACTGGAATGGTATGCAAATTGTACGCCGTTTCATGCGCGTCTGATGAAGAGCGTCGTGTGATTTATAGAGTTACGCCGAATAATGTAATCATTCTCTCACTCTCACCGAACGAGCTCTCACAATTTCCCTGCACAAAAAAACTAAAAGCACCATAACTTCAAAGTCACCCATTTTAATGGGCCTTCACGACAACGATCTTCCCCTTTTCAACTAAGCGTTCGACCTCCAAGGCCCAACCCGTTTTTTGTCCTCTTCAATGCACTCCAAAGGTAAACGCTTACCCTTATCAACAGATCGTTATCGTCAATTAAAAAGGGCAAAGGAAGCGTTTTTTTTTCTCTGCTTCCTCTATCGTCACACTTCATTTTGGAAACAAAAACGAGAGCACACAAATTAAGCTATCACGCATGGTTCCAGTTCTCGGGCTTAGAAAACTTGCCCAATGGCGTAACATCATTATTGCATTACGCTGCCCGGAGCATCCAGCTCCTCTATTCTTCAGCCCCATTCACAAAAACCGGTGCAATCTTTATTAGAGCTGCAGCTCTAGATGGAACCTTCGCCGGTGTCCGCTGCCCATGGTTATCGCCCTTGCTCTTGTCGAACCACTTAATACGGCGGACCACTTTTCATGATGCGCGCCGTGCGATGGGAAAGGGCCACGATGCGATGTCCATATGCACTTCTCCATTTGCTTGGGCTGTGCCGATTGTGGTACGTTTAGCAAGCGAGCCACCAAGCGGGCGAACATCCCGGACCGGTTCTTCGGCTCTCCTCCCGGAGGGTTTTGAGTGCATCGAAACATTCCACTGCTTGTCAATTGGCTGCGGTTTCGGTTGTGGTTGTTTTGTTTCTCGTTTTGTTTCTGCTCGCGGGCTTACCGCAGAAGCTCAGTGAGGACGAATGCAGCCGGGCGAATGGAGTTATTGGGTTGTAGGGGAAGAGCTGGACTTCCACCGCAGACGCTCGATCGCTGAACGATGCTTCAGTGGACGATGGTGCAAATGATTGGCGGTAATAATTAAACGATTTCGTGC